>PKRV01001434.1:0-206062 GCA_003709505.1 Hyphantria cunea
GTTCCTTGGCATTCTGATATCTTTCATTGTTGGCCCTCTAGGCAAAAAGTTCACCACACTCATGATGTTCACTACAACAATCTCGTGTGGCATACTGCTCTTTTTCTCCAGAATCCCTCTGTTAAGCATAGCGTTATTCTTTTACTTCCTGTATGTTTCTTTGATTTTGGGGAATGTTAACACGTACTTGATGGATCTGAATCCTACACACTTAAGGTAAGAACCTATGCCACATTAATAGCTTAATCCGCTCTATGAGCCACAGTGGCGAAGCGGTAGCGTATGCGACTGCTGTTATTGCAGTTTCGGGTTCGATTTCCGGATCGGATCAAATGTTTGTGTGATCTGCAAATATTTGTTTGAAAGTTTGGGTATTTTCTATGTATATATATGTATTTACAAAAAAAGTACATATGTAAAAATTTATATCAGTTGTCTAGTATCCATAATACAAGCTCCGTTCAGTTTGGGATAAGATAGCGTTGTGTGTTAGATGTACGAAACATTCATTTATTTATTTATTTACTATCTTTTGCTAGCGGCTCCGCCCACGCGTTTTTAGGTTATCGCAGGAAAAAGCCTATGTTTCGGCTCTGACCGACCAGAATTAGGTGCGCCTCTGGCGTCCTCAGAGGGTATTGGCGGTCAGAGCCATACGCGGATACCGCACGGTGTCGACCGAGGCGGCGTGCGCCTTGGCCGGTACACACCCGTGGGATTTGGAGGCAGAAGTGCTCGCCGAAGTTTATCGACGGGTGGCTGAATTCCGGGCGGAGAGTGGCGTCCGCGCTCCGCCCGAAGCGGTACGCTAGTGGCGTGACGTTCGGTGGTCGTCGCGGCTGGAGGCTCCACGTGCTGGTTTCGCCACCGTGGAGGCGCTCCAGCCGGTCATCCTCGAGTGGGCAGGGCTGCCGCCTCCACTACGCCGCAATCTGGCCAAGTTATAGCCCCGAATATAAGACTTATGATTGCACACGAGCGCTTCATGGGCTAAACACGCCTCTGTCTGGAAGTATGAAAATAAATTTAAATCGAGAATGGTTACATAGCACTACAACTGACACTTTTATAGCAACGTTTTATTATTACAGAGGGATGGCGACATGTCTTTCAGTGGTGGTGGCTCGTGGGTTTGGGTTTATTAGCGTGCAGTTGATTGCAAACCTTCTAGAAAACTATTGCACGCCTATGATCTGTGGATATATAGCTTTAAATATTTGTAAGTATTAAAAACAAATTTCGTTCTAACCTTTATATAATGAAACACGCACTTGATATATCAAAATATTTTTTAATAAATTCAAACTTAGTTCATAATTCTACTACTTTTAATAGTTTCTGGTAGTTCAGTTGACATTATTTGTATGAATTTTCATTTTGTTGTTTTTTGCGGTTTTTTCCCAGCTGGACTAGTGATAGCATCTTTTCTGCCGCCCGATCCCAAAAGAAATAGAGGCGAGCAATAGACAAATCAAAAAAGAGCATACTTCTACCTCAAAGGTTGGCACGGCGCTCGAGACTTCTGTGTCGTAGACGTCCGTGGGTGGCGATACCGGTGACCTTCCATGGGCGGTTTCTTTTCCCATAAATATGACAACGATGATCACAGTGAAGAGTGGCTGAATACAGATAGTTTGTAATAAAAACTTTATGTAGTTGTATATTTTGGTTATCTAATAAATATTTGTTAGCAATTTCTCGACACAATTTTCTGTTTAAGCGGGCTTATGTAAGTATATGTGTGTATTTATGTAAGTACAAATTGATGTATGTAGATATGGGTATATTCTTACTTTTTGAGGTGAAGATACCCTTCAGTTTGTTCATAGTCTAGGATTTGTAAAAATGCTATAGTTTTAGACTTAATTTCGTTCAGAGTTAACCCTCTCAAAGGAACCGCTTTACTTATTTTTTTTGTAACTACTGTTACGCTATGTTAGCTTTGTACGTAAAATTCACAACCAGCAAATTCAGTTATGTGGCTTTCTACATTTCAGGTTAAAAGGTAGTAATAAAATTGAATAATTGCGTCTGTGTGTGCGTCTGTGTGTGCGTCTGTGTCTGCGTCTGCGTCTGCTTCTGCGTCTGTGTCTGTGTCTGCGTCTGTATCTGAATCTGAGTCTGCGTCTGCGTCTGCTTCTGGGTTTGCTTCTAAGTTTGAGTCTGAGTCTGAGTCCGCTTCTGCCTCTGCCTCTGAGTCTGCCTCTGCGTCCGCATCTGCNGACGAAGCTTACCACAGTAAGCGGAGAAGTCGTTGCTTTCAAGCTGGCTGTCCTTTCGGAAGTAGAAAGCTTCTATGGCGATTTGTACGCTTCGCATGCATCTCGACCTGATCCCGAAAATGAGGACCCTCGAGCAATATTAACACGCCCCTTCACCGAAGATCTGCCAGAAGTCAGAATTGACGAAATCGAGATGGCTCTTAGACAGCTGAAAAATGGAAAAGCCCCTGGAGAGGATGGCGTTACTACAGAGCTGTTAAAGGCTGGAGGTAAACCCGATTAAAGGCGCTCCAAAAGCTTTTCAACGCTATCCTGTTCGAAGGGAGGACTCCAGAGGCGTGGAGTAGGAGTGTGGTCGTCCTGTTCTTCAAAAAGGGAAATAAAACCATGTTGAAGAACTATCGGCCCATTTCCCTCCTGAGCCACGTCTATAAGCTGTTTTCAAGAGTCATCACGAACCGTCTTACGCGAAGACTCGACGAATACCAGCCACCGGAGCAGGCTGGGTTTCGGAGCGGATATGGCACCATAGACCACATCCACACAGTGCGGCAGATAATACAGAAGACCGAAGAGTATAATCAGCCACTGTTTGTAGGTGTCCTGTGTAGGAACCCTCGCGTTCCTATTCTAAACAGAAAAGGGCGCGAGTACTTTTTAGGGCTCTAGTGTAAATTTTCGAAACTCTTTTTAGAGACGCATCCCCAAACATGCACCTTTAAAGGGCGTTTCACGGTTCGTACCATCAGTCTATTGTCGGCCGTAGTCCAAGCTAAGTTACCCCCCCAAAATGAAGCTTCATTAGAAAAAATTATCTTGTCCCAATCACGGTCTTTGTTTTTGCGCCCCCAACGTCACTTTTTTCAATATGCGTTTCAAAACGGAGAGGTTTCTTCGCAGTGCTTCGATATTTCACGCCATTTACAACTAAACGCCCTTTGATGGTATCGAGGAATGTAATTAAGCCCTTTTTCTTTAACTGTTCGTGTCCTGAGTGAAGGATAGAGAAGGATTCTTGGCACACAGCTGCACAATTCGTTTATCCTCTTTGACAGAGGTTTTTTTCGACTTGCCACAATCTGGTAAGTCATCGACGGTATTTGTTTGTGAACATCTCGTCACCCACTTGCTCACGAAGGTCTTGGACTTTTTCAGATAATGGGCAGCCTGGTCGCGGAACATTTTGGGTCCTTTCAGATGAGTACAGAGAAACACCGCTTCAAAGCGGCAAGCGTAAACTCATTGTAAAAATAATATTAATAACAAGAAAAGCTGGAGGGAAATCTTATGTTTTTTTACAATGCATTACAGCCAAAGGGTTGTTCTATTCAGCCTTATATTGGTTTTTCTGTTTTTTATATTTATTTAATAAATATAGTTTTAGGCATAATACTTATAAGTCCAAAGTGAGAGTGTTTTTTCTGACATTGCAGATGCTAATGTTTGTGATCCGTACCTTACCTGTCGCTATAGTTGATGTTATATATCTTATGTGTTTAAAGTAACTTTTAGAATATTTACAATGTTTTATTTTTTATTGCTGAAACTGTGCACGCGTCTGTGAGGTGTTATATTGGCTACAGCTGAAAATCAGCGCTGTGATCACTTTCAGGACCGCAGCACAAGCTGAGCTGTGGCTTGTTAGTCACACAGTCAGACATTTCACTGTTTTTATTTTGTTTGTTTTGTATATTGTTAGTTATTTAACTACTTCGACGACTAATAAAATAATGCTTCCTTTCTTCTTTCTTTCTTTTTAAAAATTGAATTCAAATATTTAAAAATATGCCGCTAAATACAACTAGTCTATAATAAAAACTAAATGTCAATATTTCTTTTGGTTATTTAATAAATATATGTGAACAATATCGTTTATCTCGACACAATTTTCCAATTTAACGGGCCAGGTACTAGACATGTGTAAGTAATACAATTTATACATTATAGTCCAGTCAAATTAGACCACAAAATAGGAATGAGGTTACAATAATTCGCAGCAAAAGAACATCATAAATGATATGTAAAAAGTCCTCATCGATCCAACACCGAGCACATGAGCCTACGGCACACTGTGTATTCCCTGACAAATATGATGACAGACGAACGCTCTCGTAATGTTCGGAGTGATTGTGTGATGCCATATTATTCAGCTCGAAACGTAGTGCAATATCACATTTATTTTATTTATTTAAATCTTTATGCACAAAATTGGCAAAGGCGGACTTAATGCCGTAGGCATTTTCTGCCAGTCGACCTTAGGGCGATGCAGAGTTAGCCATGGTAGATGACAGAAGTAACTGTAATTTAAAAAGGAAATATATATAAATATGCAATAAGTAATACTAATATAATAAATAAGCATTACTTTATGAAGCAACTAGCTGAGCCCCACGGTTATACCCGCGGTACATAGATATTGAATGAGCGATACTAAATGACTTTTGTTATGTATGAGCTTGACTCTACTAAGTCTAGAGGAAAGCATAAGCAGAATCCAAGAGTAGTCACAATACAGCATGGTGACCATGGTGGCCTTGTGATACTTCAGCATCATTAGGCTTTCGGTGTCGCACTCACCAACGAAGCACGGTCAGGTTATCCACGTCAAAGCTGAATATAACACCTGCCAGCACCTAAGTGTACATATATTATATAGGTACACTAGCACATTTAGTTGTAAATAGACCCATGCATGTGTTTGCCAACATACCATATTACAAGAACATATAGAATACAATACAGATATCTTTTTACAGTTATAAACCATTTCATATCTGATACTTCACGAAGAAAAACTATATATTTGTCACAACGGCTTCATGGGTTTTAAAAATTATGAATTAAAGCAATTTTTTAAGTTATGAAAATTATAAAAAAACCGGCCAAGTGCGTGTAGAACTCGCGCACGAGGGTTCCGTACGAGCCTGTAGGTATATTATATGAAGGAACTAAACATTTATGCTTTTCACAATTTTTCCTTTATCTGTGCTATACTCGTACGTTACTTCGTACAAAATTTCAAGATTCTGAGTTCACAGGAAGTTCCCTGTAGGTTTTGATTCCCTTACGAGTGTCGAAAATTTGTGCATAAACAGCTGTATCTTTTGATTGCGTTGTCTGAAATGTCTGATTTTTCACAGCTCCAAGGGACAATACACCTGAGTATTTGACATGATATTTCAGCTTAACTAGATGCCTCAACAAAATTTCGCGAATTTATCTTGGTGGCTGTAACCACGCTCTGCAACCAAAATAAGTTAGAATCTGTTGTTTGATGTGTCAACCTTTTCGTGACCTTTTATCGCATTTTATTGTTTAAAGTAGAAGCGTGCTGGACGATGTTGGGCCACAGTTGAACACAATTGCCTGCATCAGCGCGGGGCTAATTTTAGGTTAAGTAAACGCTCACTCAGCTTGCGAATGCAATGAAATTAGTTATGGTTAGATACAAGATAATATTAAGAACTATTTGAACTGCACAGTTTAGATATAGACTAAGTGCCGTGATGTTTTCGAATGACCGGTTTCCCCAGCGCAATTCGCACGTGGAGTCAGTCTTATACCAAGGACCACACAACAGTTTCACTTCATAATATATCACAAAATCCCTCGCTTCGATAGTTACGCGACAAGTTCGGGAAGCTGATTTTCAATAATTTCAATCAATTCAATAGTGATTAAGCGATAACACGGCGATTCCGTTTCGGAAATTAAAACATGGCTGGCTTGGTTCTCAATATAAAGTTTTTAATCAAATCTGTTGTGTCAAAATAATAGTACTCGCTTCGACGTATCAACTATGCATCCAATATTCGACCATCAAACTAGTCATAATTTCCGTGAGGAAGCGATATTCCACGCTCAAAAACTCGCAAATATTTTTTAACGAGTTCTTCTTTTGATGAGATGGCAACCAGCCGGATCAGCTATTTCTGCCAATGTCAAGTATTTAACGTCTTCAATTCTAAGTCTTTGAGTCTTCAAGTCTTCGTCGTGATGGAGTTAATGATAAAAAATATAAAAAATGTAGATGACATGAAATGGGGACCGTCTTTCGAAAAAACAAAAAACGATCTCCTTTTTAACAAATTTTAGCGGCCAAGTGTGTCGGACAACTTTTTCAACAAAGTGACATTAAATAAACAAACAAACAACAACCCATAATGTCCCACTGCTGGGCTCGGGTCTCCTCTCAGGAGAGGGTTGAGGCCATGTGACATTAAATATTTGACATAAATTGAACGACAGCTTCACGCCATACACACAAAAGGATAAAGCTAAAAATTACACGAAATCACAATGATACACCTATGTACGATTTTGCTTTATATTTTCATTTATTTCCAAATTTATTTATTTAGAATATTGCAATATATATAATTTTAAAAAAAGTGTCTGTTTTCAATTTCAAATTAACAGCTTTTCACTAAATGCATAAGAAAGTTTATACGATAGTTACTTCAAAAAAAATTTTGTTTGTCTGTCTGTCAGTCTTTTTGTGCTAGTCTGATCCCTGGAACGGCAAGACCGATTTTGAAGGACCTTGCACTGGTAGGTAGCTAATAACATTAGGAGTGACTTAAAGTACTTTTTTATACTTACTTTGCCCCGCTGCGTTTATCGCAATTATTGATGTACCACGGTTAACACTGCGTTGATCAGCTAGTCTTACAGTAAGAATGACTATAATTTAGAATTATCTCACTCCTAAAAAAGTGAGAATATTGCCTTGAATTTTGTATCTATTCTGATATCTTGTTTGTACACATAAAAATATTAATATAAAAATGATTTATCAGCTTGCGTATAAATTAAACTATTATCAAAAACTCATCAATTTACAAACATCAAAACAAAAAGTTATAATATAACTAAAATATTCACTTTGTAAATGCACGTGAGCATCACGTAAACTTATTTTTAGTTCTTAGTCCACTAAGCAAATGTTATTCCGGTCATATTGACATTACGTACGTAATTGAAAACATTTCACAATAGAATTATTGTATTCGCATATTGATGAGTCCTTGAATAAGGACATTGGCAGAATTGTCGACATATGCACAGTGCGCTACATCCAAAAAAAATAGTTAAAATACATTACTCCCTGCTCAAAGAATATGCCTACCTGACTCAAATCCTTACTTTTATACACAAATTGTTCTTTTCATCGATGTTCAAACTCAAATAGAATGTATTTATATATCCATTTTACGAGTTGTGTATAAATAAGTTTATTTGATAACGAGGAAAATGTTATTAAATTCTGCGTCGAGAATTATTTAACATCCCAATTTCCCAGATGTTGTGTCTTTCTCTATTCCCCGGAGAACTAATTTAAAGGAGCGATTTCATTCACACACTCACTCACAGTCACCTGCAGTAACAAGTCTGAGTCAAAAAAATGGCTCTAACTACTGTACGCAGAAGAGAAACTCGCTAACATAACTCAATCTCGTGTGCATCTAGTAGTCCAGTCAAATTAGACATAAAATAGGGGACATCTGAGAAAGTAAAGTGAAACGCAGTTGCAAAAAAGATTATTTTCGGGTTGTCGTAGGTCACTTCGTCTTTTCGAGTTTTACAACTTTTCAAGGAGTCAAAAATACTTTATACATTCACCGCAACGAGATATTTGCGAAAAATGACAAAAATTGCATTTTTTTCCCCTAAACTCCATTAACTCAAAAACTATTAATTTTCGGTGAGGGTAAAATACTAAAATACCAAAATTATAGAGCTGAAAATACAAACAAAATGAGGGGTCATAAGTCTCATTTGGTTAGAAATACGTAGATTTAGTGAAAAAAACAGTTTTTTCCTTCTCTCCCAAAAAAGCCTCCAGGTCTCATGATACGACAACTCGAAAATAAGCTTTTCTAAGTACCTCCTACACAAAGAAAAAGAATTGCTTTTCGCTTCACTTTTCTACCTGAATGTCTAATTTGACTGATCTCTAAGGAAAAACAATGCTTACCCAATATGAGCTGCGTTTCCAGGTAATAATTCAGGAACTGAACGATCTGCCCTATACAACAAAAGTCTGAATGAAGGCTTTTTAGTTCCGTGAAGATAACAGGGAAATTTCTGAATTGTGAGCGGCGGTACCAGGATAACATGAGTTAGAAGGTGGGTAACGGGGGGAAATTATAGTCGCAAGTACGCATGCGTAAAAGCGAGCGTTACTTTACGTTACGTTACACTGCATGCATACAAATAATACAATGTGGTATCTTAAAAAATACGATTACTAAAAAAATCTGTTAAGTTGGTATATGGTTTAACTAAATTTGTTATAGATATTTTTTTTTATGTAATAGTGGGCAAACGAGCAGACGTATGGCCTGATGGTAAGCGATACCGCCACCCATAGACACCCGTAACACCAGAGGTGTTACAAGTGCGTTGCCAGCCTTGAGGGATGGGGTGGGCGATAAGGGAAAGCGTTGGATTAAGGGCCTCCGGTATCCTCACTCACTCAGTGAAACACAGCGCAGGCGCTGTTTCACACCAGTTTTCAATGAGGACGTGGTATCACTCTCTTTATATTTTTAGTGAGAGCCATACCTTTTGGTGAAACATAATTAATAAACTGTCTATTATTTGTACTCGTGGAAGATTTGTTGTCGTGGAAGGAAAATGTTATTTTAAACTTTAAAAACAGAGTAATAGTGCTTTTATAAGAGTCCTCCGCCAGCCGAAAGGCACACCTTCGACTTGATAAAATTTGAAGACCACCAATTTGAGTCTAAATGTAAAAAAATACTACATGTGAAATTTAACAGAAGTTATAAAAAAAACCACTGATGACATTTACGTTTACAGTATTATTTAAGTAATTTTAATTGGAGATCGTTTTTTGGTTTTGCGAAAGACGATCCACTTCATGTCATCCACATTTTTTATATTTTTTATCATTAATTCCATCACGACGAAGACTTGAAGACTCGAAGGCTTAGAATTGAAGGCTTGAAATACTTGACATTGGCAGAAATAGCTGATCCGGCTGATAGATAGACGATAGAATAGCCATATAATCGAAAAAAAAAGTCATTTGAAGGTCTGTGTCGCGTCTTTTTCTTGGTTCCTTGACGCAAACAGAGGAATGTCTCCAACTCTTTTGTTTGCTGGCCGCCTAGTATTTCAGATGTCGTGAAAACGTGAGTGAAAAGGTGTCAAACGATTTTCATTGCAGAAACCAATGGCTAAAGTAGAATGGAAGATAATAAAAAAATCTACCATTATGTATTCGTCAGATTTAAAATGTACTTTAAGTATTCATAAAAACACGTTGCGTTAACTATTTCTTAAACCGCTTTTTACAGGAATTTAATGCCTACTGTTCAACGACAAGAGTGAAAAACAAGGAAAAGTCAAAACATTTTCTTCCAAAATGACAATGAAAACCGACCAACAAGTCCAATCCGTTGACCGATCCGCCATTTTCACTGTATTTACTAGGAGAACAGTTAACGCAAAGAGGTTATTGATTTCCGACCATCGTCAGAAAGAGACCGGGAATGCCTCTGCCTGTACACAAGAAAAGGACAGAATATTTTCCGCACCCCAACTCACTATCAACGTTTCAAGACTTTAAATTTGTGGTTTTGAATTCTGTATTATAAGATTAGCACATTTATTTTAATATGTTTTCAAAGAGTTACTAAACTTTAATAAAGAGGGTAACCGTCCTTACCTCGTAGACTACGTTTCTATTACAGTGAAAATTAAAAATATAGACAAAAATAATATCTGACCATGTCTCACACAACACACGACAACCCATAATGTACTGCTGGGCTCGGGTCTCCTCTCAGGAGAGGGTTAAGGCCATACGTCCCCACGCTGGCCAAGTGCGGGTTGGGGACTAGCAAGAATACGTTGTGGCTACGTATATCTTGCCGTTGGATGTTTTTAAGCCGCCCGAAGGCCTCCAACTAAGCTTCACGACTGTTATCGTATGATAACAACCGGGACCGACTGCTTAACGTGACCTCCGAATCACGGAGACGCTCATGGTAACATGCCACCAGCGGTCACCCATCCAGGTACTGACCGCGCCTTCGTTGCTTACCCTCGATGATTATTTCTAATCACCGAGTGCAACTGGGCTATGAGCGCCTTGTCCACCATGTCTCACCTGATGTTTTTTCCTTGCAAATCATCATATGTCAACGGAAAAAACAACGGAATAATCTTTATCACTAGTATTTTAAAGACCTACCTATCACTTTTGGGTGTAAACATGAAGAGAAATAAAATTTAGTCGGCTGACATTATTAACTCATATTATTTAATCAACGTTGGAGTTACGTTGTAAAGCTACTATGTTATAACGACTTAATAGAAATAATATTGTAACTATGGGCATACAACTAACTGAAACTATTAAATATTTTGGTGATAAAACAACAAATGTTGTCACTTTTATATTTGTTTTTTTTAGTTTTACTAATTTATTTTATACTTTTCTTTTCTTTTCTTTAAATTGTTTACTTTACAATTTTTAATTATATAATAATGTTGTCTTGTTCCTGTACACATGTCCTGCCGTTAGTACACAATTAAAGCTGAACTAACCCATCCCTGATCGCCTCCGGTGGAAAGGTCAATCAATCATTTATTTGCATGGGTTAGTTACAGATCTTATGCTTATTTTAGAGGTACACTAAGTCCTACCACATTATGCGGTGTGAAAATATTGTAAAAACAGAAATACCATAAGTTAAATTATTCAAACACTTGTGCCCATTATACTTACAGCATTGTGTTGTGGCTGAAGCAAAACGAAACTTCAGTTTGTGACCAATTTGGAGTTTGCCAACGTTCGGCCACATTGTAGGACATCAGGTTTTCCTAAAAGAAACATTATTCTGATTTGAAAACTGATTTCCAAACATTACTTTGCAATGTGGCCAATGGGGAACGAATTCAGTTTTGTTCAAGATTTGCTAAACAAAATATAGAACAAATAATGAGTACTATGAGGATAACCGGATTTTCTTTTAGGTATGTATATTGTACGGCTTGGAGTATGGTAACCAAATTGCTGATAATAATTACACATCATCATCATCATCATCAGCCTATCGCAGTCCACTGCTGGTCATAGGCCACTCCAATTTCATGCCACTTAGTTCGATCTATGGCTTCTCGCATTCAGCTCCTACCAGCCGTCTTGCGCAAATCATCGCTCCACCTGGCCTGTGGACGTCCTACACTACGTTTGCCGAGACGCGGTCCCCACTCAAGAACTCATTTACCCATAATAATTACACCCAGGCACAAAACAAACAATTGTCGTCGTGGGTGAGTGTCGTACCCATGACCTCCGACTTGACACTGATGGTCACAAGCCACTAAAGTAATAGGCCAGTCATACAACATATTATTTTGAAATCATTCCATGCCAGTAATAAAACTTAACAGCGAAAGGTCATTGGAACTAAGAATATTTCTGTATTTCACTTGTAGTTACTCGTATTAGGACAAGGCCTAACCACTACGGTACACATTGTGCATCACGAATAAATTATATACTATACTATAATACATACATACAGTCACGCCTTTTTCCCAGTGGGGTAGGCAGTGACAATTGATCTCCACTTACTATGGTCCTGACATACCTCTTTTGCTTCGTCCACATTCATCAATCGCTGCATGCAAGCTCGTCGGTTGCTGATTCTCTTCACACCTGTATACTTATTCCTCTGCGCAATACAGATGTGCAATAACATAACCTCAAAATATTTCTTTTACCTCAAGAGTACAAAAATAATGGTAAAACTTTTTCATATTTATTATTTTTATATATATTATTTAAATACCAAACCTCGAGCATAAAATTCGAGTAAATCAATCAGCAGCGGTAGAAAGTTTGGCCGAACAATTGATTACTTCTGCATTGGAAATAAATAGAAGATTGCATAATTTACGAACGCAGTTTAATAACAAACTGAGAAAACCTAAAAAAAAGAGTGAACAAGGCACAAATTAAAATTATACATACAAGCACCTTTGAGTACTTCGCAAGTTTAATTTTTTTATTACCGAGCACAGAACCAGAATATACCACACTGAATTGCAGTCAGTGTCAAATATGTTGATTCATGTAGACGGTAAATACATTTGAACCGATACACTAGATGCCTTTTTTTACGTGTGGAAACCCCCTCGGGCCTTCACCCCACCGGGGTTTGCGGCGAGGCGGTGTGTCGGAATCGAACCGACTAAAACCACACGGTGTGCCACTTTGCGCCTGAGACGGGAGAAATCCGGGAACCGCTTCGTCTGATGGTAAACTCTCAATTTAGGCGACGTATGACACACGTGTAATCTCGACCCCTCGCGGGTGGCCTGTGAAGCGGATGGGGGGGAAAACCCGTCCCGCCCGTCCGCGGCCACACTCAGGGCGGCATGGCGCTGGTAGGCGCGCCTCCGCCGCCCGGGGTACACTAGATGCCTACACCAATGTCAATCCAAAAATAACTTACATGTCGTAGCTATCGACACTAGTGTCGACATGTCTGTCAAGTGTCATTGTCGTTGTGTAGTATACATTCTTTAGTATTCCGCCCTACACACAGTGTAAGTATAAGGTTTTCCACTTCCGCTGAAACCTGGGGGAAGGCAGAAAATTTCAGAACCATGGGCGGCTGTACCAAGAGTACAAAGGCTTAAGGAGGTACCTAGAAGTTTCTTGAGCGGGAACAGTCATACAACTCTATTAAGCGCATGCGCTAAAAAAGCCGCGGGGAAATGAAACAATTTACCGACGTGAGTGAAACAAACTGCGTTGAAATTGATTTTGTAATGCAACTACTAAATTACCATAGAGGTAGGAAAATAATTGTTTGGACATGCTGTAAATGTGGTCATTTTTCTAAGACTGAGGTAAAACAAGCATAAATATATGTAACTAGTAAACAAACTCATAGTTGACTTTGTTGGAAGTAGATACAGTAAGCAAATCATTGCAATAGATAATTTAATCTTACACTTTATATTTCTGTTCACTATTCGGTTATCACAAATATCTATGATATGTATGTATTTACAAAAAAAAAGTATATACAAGCATACATAATACAAGCTCTGCTTAATTTGGGACTTGATGGCGTTGTGTGTTAGATGTCTGAAATATTTATTTATTTATTTATATTATCTTTTCGTTTTCGAAGAATAGAGAGTGGAATTTATCTACATCTTCGCGTTCTCCGACGCCTAGTATTTCAGATATATTTGTTTCACAGTTTGGGTATTTTCTATGTATATATAGTATGTATGTATTTACAATAAAAAGTATTTATGTATTCATATCAATTTTCTAGTACCCATAATACAAGCTCTGCTTAGTTTGATACTAGATGGCGTTGGTTGTTAAATGTCCAGAATATTTATTATTATTATTATTTATCATAAAACGTGTGTGGAAAGATGAAAACGAACTTTTCGAATTATTAGAATTTCAGTAACAAAGAGTCCAAAGTATAAGTTTGTATTAAGTACAGGTTTGTATTTGTAAACTTCATTAAACTTAAACTTTTAATAAAAACACTTCTACGAGTAAGTCTCATACTGACCGACTAATACCCACAGTCACCTATCGTCAAAAAAGTTAGAAATATAAACAATAATTTGTATTTTTTATTTGTTTGTTTTTATTGAATCGATATACAATTTAGACATATCCTAATTTCAGTGGAAAGTGTCAGTACTAAGTGAGCCTTGTTATACTATTTTATATTACTGTATTATTTCAACTAATGCTAAGAAAAATACTTGATGATCAACAATTCATTTTCAACCATCAATTGTTTTATTCGGTATAATTTTCAAACGAGACGTTCGTTTGAAACGTCATTGTTTAAAATTAGCATTAAGTTTCTGACAATATGTGCTATTTTTGTATTAATTATGAAATAATTAATACAGTAGTAATTAGTACGTAGTTCGTTAATGGGTAGGCAATATCTGATATACTCTGTACAACGAGGATGAAATAAATATAATATTGTCTTCACTTACCCATTAATGGCACACTTGAGAATAGTCCTTACTGCGCATTATCGAGTGAAATATCGTAAGCTACGGTTAGCACTACTATGCTGAAGCCAAAGATGTCCTTGCGCATCGTCAGGATGATGAAACAGCGTGTCATCTTCATCATCACCATCAGCCTATCGCAGTCCACTACTGGGCGTAGGCATCTCCAATTGCACGCCACTTAGTTCGATCCATGGCTTCTCGTGTCCAGCTCTTGCCAGCATTCTTGTGCAAATCATCACTCCACCTGGCCTGTGGACGTCCTACACTACGTTTTCCTAACAGCGCGCTAACGTGAATATGTTTTATTTACTGAAACCTGCATATGGATATAATAATTGGGTTTTTTTCATGACAAACTGGTTTATTATGGTTGTGGAGGAACGAGTATCGTGTCCCTCCAACACAAAGGGAAGATCCTCCAGCCGGGCGAGGTGATCATGCCTGGCGGGCCACTACCCAACGGTTGATTTTGGGAAGTTGTATATATGGTAATCGGCACGAGAACTTCTATAGCGCGATTCATTCATGAAAGAAATCATTTAATTAAGAGAAAAATAAATAAAAGGAATAGGATGACACATTATTGCAAACAAATAAATACATACATATATATANAATAGAAATGAATGGTATATAAAAATTAAGTATGTTTCCATAAATTATGATGATAGGTAATGTTCTTTGACCATTTTTTTTATATTGGCAAAGATTTGGCACTTGCTGGCACGCATTATAGCTATTGGCAAATAATTCGGCAGTCGGGCAGCCGGTACAGTAAACGCCTAATCATAAAACCTGGTTTAATGAGATGGTACTGCCAGTTCTAGAGATTTAGATGACCTCAGAGATCTTGAATGTATGTCACAGAGAAAAACAATTTGTTTAAAAAATAAAGTAGAGTATACGGACGAAACAGAAAACTATAAAGTGAGGAAAGAATATGAGCATTCCGTCGATGGCAAATTGGGAGCCACTTAAGCAAATTGCGATATTCAGATTTATGATCATATTTGCGTAGTCCAAATATGAATCTAATACAAAAGTTTTGAAGGCGCTTAAGTTTGTCAAGTTGCTACTTCGTGATATCGAGATAACTGAAATCAGCGTAGTCGAGTATAGGAAGAAGAAGGGATTGTGCAATTGAAATTTTAGTGGGTGTTGGGAGAAAAGGTTTTTTTGTGATGTATTGGGGTAAGAGGCAGAGGAGTCAGATGATATGTGATTACGTCAGCCTTGAGTCACCGGCAACTAGTCACAAGTGTTCATTTCAAAAGTAGTTTAATCAAGGGGAGAAGAGGTTTGGGCTCAGGTTTGACTTTCACACATCCAGTGACAAGCGGTGTTTAAAACAGACAATAATAAATAATGGAAACTTCCACTGTGGCGCACACGCTCTAAGCTCTATTTTAACATCTTTTTCACATTGCATAAGAAAAATTGGCACTCAGTTTGCCCGCGTACACAAAAAAAATCAGCTATATATTATCTGGTCTTAATCAAAACACTATTATTTTGCTATTATGGTATACAATTTTGTATTTTTGTCATCGCAACAATGGTCTCTGGAGACAATTGTTATAAGCACAAAAGAAGTATGCACCTTTACTCCGTCAGAGAAACAAATAGCTGTTCAATGTGTACGTATATCACAACATATTGCATAACAAGAACATTTATAATACAGCTTAATTTGTTAAAACAGTTGTATAATTTTTAACCCAACTACGACAGAAGAAGCGTTTGTTATTTCGACTATATGTAAATATATTTCTTTGGAACATTTTGCATTCTAAATGGCTTCATGATTTTATTTTTGGGAAGTGTCGTTAGATCGGTATTAAATATGAGAGGGACACTATGTGTAAGATGATTATAAAATTAAAATTGGTGGTTTGTAAATTTTTAAGTTCATACACATATCATACATCCGATCCCAAAATTAGGCAGTCTCAGTGCTAGGAGAACCAGACTTTAAATAAATATAAAATATTTTTTTGTATATAAATTCGTACGTAATTAGAGATAAGTTACACCTAAACACGGAATGCGCATGTATGCTCGTGCTCATCACGCGATTATTCCTCCTGTGTCGGAGTTGAGTCCTCGACCTCCCGATTAACAGACAACTAGACAAACAGACATGACAATGCAAGATAGGAGCTGTTAGTTTTACTAGTGTTAATTAGACACTGGTGACCGCTTACCAAGAAGCCGAGGATCGAACTAAGTGACGTGCAATTGCAATGATGATGATGATGACTTACCATCCATGGTTGTATAACAAAATATCATTCTGATGCACGAAGGCAGTAACAGGTTAGTTTAATGAATATGCAAATGTAAAGCAAGCTTGTAGTCAGCCCTACTATTTATTAACAATAGTTATTATTGTACTACTTTATATATATGTATATAACTTTGAACACTTACTCACTCTTTTTATAACACCGTTGCCTCCGAGCAGTATACATATTCTTCATTAAAAAAATAATTAATAGACTCACTGGTTAGTCTAATGGTTAGTGACCAAGAGTTCGTGTATACGATTCCTATCCAGGACTAAATATATTATGTGATGAGCTCTATGAGATCATTTGTTCTGTGTTTGGGTGTAGTTTATATATATTTGGAAATATATAAATATTTTTATCAGTAGTCTGACAACCATAGTGCAGGCTCTGCCTAGTTTGGGATCAAATGGCAGTTTGTAAGATGTATGATAATAACTTCATATCATAAGTTTTGGTTCTAATATATCGTGCTCATTAAACAACATAAAAACACAACGCGCGTCTTCCAAGTAAAATTATTAGATTCTATTTAAAAAATAAACAAATCGATTTTTAAAATGGTGGCCGCTGTAGGCGATGCTGCGACAAAGAAATGCTGTTTTGAAACTGCTCTGGATTCTACTGGTAAGTAGTTTTTTGTTTTATTTTGCAAATTACACTTTTGAATTATTAGTAATAATCGAACATTGAAATAAAAACACAATTACAATTTTTAAAGTAATTTACGCACCAAATGACTACTTCCATCTCAAGTTACAAAACAAACCTTTCTTATGTAATGTGAGTCTTCCTTAATGAATATCTAAAATTCTGCCTAAATATTTTACTAAATAAATATAACCATCGCTTAATGCTGAAATGTATACCTCCATTTGCAAAAATTTAAAAACAATAAAAACTGGAACTCTAAAACATTAATTTAAATTTTGTAGCCTAGGCTTAGTATTCTTTCTTGACTATAATGGGCACAAGTTTATTTAACAAATTTAGTATTACTAAGATATAAGACAAGGTCCTATATTTAAATATATTTCATATATTATGTCGAAGCATTTATAATCAATAATTTGAATTAATTAATTTGAAATTTCGACATGTCACAAAAACACAAATGAAATAAATTCATTTTAAAATCAAGAAAATTTTAAGCATGAAGAAGAATAATTTTAATCATTACCTATATATTTGTATTTTTTTTTATTGTTGGCAAGAGCACGCTGGTGATTTGTGAGTTTAGTGAAGAATTTAGAATAGAATAGAATAGAATAGAATACACTTTATTGTACAACAAATATAATAGTTTACATAAATATATAGTTTACATAATAAATCAATTGAATCACCGTGTACAAATGGCGGCCTTATCGCTAAAAAGCAATTTCTTCCAGGCAACCTTGGAATGGGAAAAAAAATGTAAAAATAAAAAAAATAAAAAAACAAATACGAATCCATGGGCAGTTAGGTGCGAAAAGAGAAAAAAAAGAAAGAAAAATGTAAAGGTTAAAAGTGAATTCTATAAAGTGAATGATAATATAAAATCATATATCATAATACATGCTAATACTAATAAATAAAACAGCGACATACACAAAAATTAAATATTTACATTTCACGTAAAAACTACCAAATGGATTTTAACGAAACTTTACATTAATATAGCTTATATATGGTAATAATACATAGGCTACAATTTATAAAGATATCACACAATATCTTGTACCGCCGGTAACGCCGCGGGCTCAGCTCAAAAACGACGTGTATTGCAAAATAATACGAGATAATTTTAAGCTGTGACCACTAACATCACACACCATAAAATCTAATTAAGAAAAATAGCCAATTAGTTTAAAAGTTAGTTAAATGTATTTAGGTATATCCGTGAATAATCTTTTAATTCAATTTACGTATTTCAATTGGCTAAAAATTTTATCAGTTTAAAGTATGATTAGTGTACAGCATTTTTTGCGTCGCAATGGCAATCTGTAAACTAATTCAAAAGCAGTAAGTACAATTACAAACCAGAACCTTTATAAGGCAGTAGAGCCACGCTGATCTCAGCACGAACGGACCGCCTCGATCGGGGAGGTATTACCGTCGCACAGAAGATCAACAATGGACAACATGCGTGCGGTCGCGTATCGTTGGTGAGTGCAAGACCAGAGGCACAATGATGCAGCAGTATCACTATGGCGCCATGGTCTGGGTCACCATGTTGAGTTGTTGAATTTTTTGCGTTCGCAATGAGTATGGTGCCCACCACTTTTGGATTCTGCTTATGCTTTCCATTAAGCAAAGTTGAGTCGCTTTGGCCGGCCCATGTTTACATATAAAAAACCCTTGTATTAAACCCTCCTTTCTGTTTAAAAATACTGAAAGTCTATTATCCTTGTTAATGAGATTTCTAAAAGATTTCGTCTGTCATCTTTTTTCAGGTGTCATGTTATCTTCATATGTTTGGGGTTTGGCAGCCGATATTATAGGACGACGCAAAACACTTCTAATAGCCATGCCATTTGGCTTTTTCTTCAACATAGCCGCTAGCATGGCACCTGGCTACACGTCATTAGCAATACTTAAATTCTTCTCGGCAACATTGTGAGTTGTTTGTGCGTGTTTCTAGAAAATAAAAAAAATGGAATCAAAAATGAGGAAATACAATGTGGGCCAATAAAATGTTTTTTAGTTTCTTTTATCAATATAGGAGAGAAAGCATCTAAGCCCGGAGAGCTATCATTTTTAAGCTAATAAGTTAGATAACTTCCTGAGGGTCAGTTGGTGAAAAGAAAAAGAGATTGCCTTTAGTTGTTGCATTAGAAGAAGAAAGGAAAATTTCTGGAACATTCAGTTTATTTAGAATTTTATCTGCTAATTTTCATCTAAATTTTTAAAATTATTAGTTGCAAATATTAAGCGACGTAACGGGATCAGAAATATTTTTTGTTACATCTATAGGTGTTGTAAGGTTCTCTTTAAATACCTTTCATATATTTTTTCAAATTGCCGGATTCAAAGTACTATTCAACAATTCTTCTTCTTTTGATGAATGGCAATCAGCCGGATCAGCTATTTCTGCCAATGTCAAGTATTTCAAGTCTTCAATTCTAAGTCTTTGAGTCTTCAAGTCTTCGTCGTGATGGAATTAATGATAAAAAATATAAAAAATGTGGATGACATGAAATGTGGACCGTCTTTCGCAAAAACAAAAAACGATCTCCTATTCAACAATTGAGTCTCATATCTGATTTTGAGACGTTTTGTCAGGAAATTGCGATATCTTTTGTATGTAATTTGACAAATGACATCATTAGGTTTGTTATTGCTTTCAAGGTGAAGTTTGTCTCTTGTTCTCTGGCACCTCATTAATCCTGGCGTTATTCAGGGATTTATAGAGCCCTAGGAGCGACTAACAGTATAAGTTTTAGAGCTATTTTACATGGATGTTTTTAGGATTTTATTGAATTCTCTTGCTGCTACGTCTGGGTCGTCAGTCCCATAGATGTTTACCCAATCTGCCGACTCAAGTTCTTTAATATAATTAAATTTAATATAATTCCAATTATGTTATTTTAGTCTTTAATATGGTACGTGGTAAATATTTTTTCCAGTACATCGTCAGCTAATGCAGCTGCATTCGTTCTTATGGGGGAAAGCGTGTCCTCCAAGAACCGCAGTCGGTTTATGTTCATTATGGCCAGTGTCACCATGTCTACACAATTGTTTATAGCTCGTAAGTAGTACACAGAAAACTATTTTTAGCCCCTTTTAGAAATAAAAGAGGATAATTGTTTGTAAAGCCATATTTTTTATCATGTGTTGTGTATTCATACACCTATTGGGATAAAGTATAATGTTTCTTTTTGAATGGGTGTATCACAACTTTAGAACGTAGTGTATGTTAAACGTAATGGCGATTTCGCGATTTCCTGAATGTTAACTCTAATTTTGTGACTTTGACGCATGCATGTACTGACACATGCATCAAGTCACACAGGTTTTAATTTCGCCTGTAAAAAAGCAATAAAAGGTCTTAAAGTATCGTAACGAACATTAGTTCATATTAATACACAAAGACATTCTGCAACTTTAGAAGTTAGGAGCCCCAGTGTCAATACGCCAACAAACAGTTGGAGCTACAACTTATTGCAAAATATGACCTCAAAGCATTTACTTTTACGTAAGATTGTAGTAAACCACTAAATAATAATTTAAATAATTCTTCAAAATACTTTTATTTGTGTAAATGTTTTATTTGTGAACATATTATATACACATAATAACTTTTGTCACCAGTTTTCGCTTTACCAGTCTTACAATTAACCTTTCACTATGATATATCCTGGTTGAACGTGGACTACAGACCCTGGAGATTTTTGATGCAATTGATCAGTTTGCCTGCGGTGATTGGAATTCTAACTCTCTTGATCTTGAGAGAAAGTCCCAAATTCCTTCTAAGCAAAGGTAAAAACGACGAAGTACTTGAAGTTTTACAGGCTATATTCAAATGGAACACTGGACTCGAAGAGCATGATTACCCTGTAAGTTACATTCGTTGTATGTGAAATTTCTTTCGTTTCGCAGTGACGTCGTACTGTAGTATAGCTTATACAAATTAGTATAGTATAATAGTACATTAATTAAAGCACTACGCTTTCACTTCGCCGCTTCATAGAATAGAATAGAATAGAATAAACTTTATTGTACACCAGTTAAAACAGTTTACATTCAGGAGCATAACATACAAACGACCATGTACAAATGGCGGCCTTATCGCTAAAATGCAATTTCTTCATACTGCGCTGTATTTTGGGTGCGATCCAAAAAAAAAGTGCAAAAATGTGGTTGTTCGTAAATTCCTGTTTCTCTCCACTTCTATAATAAACTACCATAGAATGTGTCAAAATATTAAATCGTATAAATTTAAATTAAATCCTGTATTTACTTTGCACAATTCAAATGATTTTTTTAACACATATGGAAATTTAAAATACAACAATCAGTACATTTAGTCTGACTCAAATGAATGTGTGTGACGATAACTACACGCACTACTTTACAACAACACCTGTTTCAAGCATAAATAAATATTTATTTACACATCATGAGCAATATGTTTTAGGTACTAACGTCATGACATAGTCAGGTAGCATCGGCCGAGACAAGCGGCGAACGGCTTGATAACCGGTTTCCTATTGATAGGTATTTTAAATAAATTGTTGGTACTGTTAAGTAAATTATGTTTTTGAGATATATTCTAATGAATACATATATGTTAATAGATTGCTCAAAAGTGTACCAACGTCCAGACAAACCTGCCAAGGTTTTATAGCTAACACCTGAATTGTATATGTTGTATCAATAAATGTAAAAAAGGTATTATTTCAAATTAAGGGTTGTAATAGTAATAACTATACATTAACTCTGTCCATAGCAACCTACGAAACTTAAGTACTGCTGTATTTTTTCAGGTGACACACGTATACGTAGACGATGAAATAATGGTAATAGAAGGTGGGACGTCTCCGTTGGTAAGAATGTGGAACCAGACCGCGCCCCTGTTTAAGCCACCGCTGCTAAAGAATTCTGCCATACTTTATTATATACTACTATGCGCTTATATGACGTAAGAATAAAATTCTATATATTTAACAGTTAAATAAATATAATACAATACAAATAATAATAGAAATAAACGCTGCTGATTGAAAGTTTTAGAAGCAATAGACCTAGCTTGCAATAGTCTGCGATAACATTTCGCTCACTCCGCTTGCTTGGACAGTGTATTATCTGTAAGAATTGAGTGAGTACAATTACACAAAATATGTTAAAAAAAAATGGCACGAATTAAAATGACATCATTAGAAAAGGACAAATAAGTTTTACGAATAATTTAATGCAAAAAGAGTTGAAAGATCAAGACAGCATTATGTTTAAACTTTCAATACTAAACATGAAGCTAATTATTTTATTTGCCAGAAACGTGATAATATATAATATTATTGAAACAGAATCTCATGTACGGACGTTTCACCGCCTAATTTGACAATCGAATTTTCTAATTCTTAAACCTACGTCGTTAATTTGCACGTATTATAGTTTAGTAGTAGTTTAGTTTAGTAGTAAATTCAGCACGATAGGCTTGCAAAAATACAGTATTGTATATGAGGAAAAACGAGGAGACACGTCGCCTGACATTAAATGATTGCCGCTATTCAAAGACTCCCGCAACTGGAGAGTAACAAGTGCGATATCGCCATTGCAGCCATCCCCCACCCTCGTCTCTTAGATTCCGCCTTATGCAATATAATTGCAGGAAGATTAAATAAATAAATTAGTGGGAGGAAGTTTGAGGCTTCAAGTAAACTCACAGATAGCGGGAGGCTATGTTATCACTCCGGTCCAACAAGCCCAGTTGTGAAGCAGTACGTCTCTCCCACGGTTAATGAAGATAATTACTTATTTGCACTTGTATGACATATGTTCAGGTCAACTGGTTTTTCGAAGTGGGTGCCAACGATGACAAATGAGTTCTTTATGGGTGAAGATACTTCAGGACTCACCTTCTGTGAAGTTTCCAGTCGCAGTACTGTTAATAATTATACGGTAAACCTACCTGTTTTTAATCATTTTCTAACTTAAAACAAAAAAATATTTACTTATAGATCTAATGTACTATTTAGTTAGTTTATATATGTTTCAAAAACTAAAAAAAATCTTAAAAGTTTATATATACATGTCGGAGAATGAACGATTACTTATTAAATTTGCATGGTAATACTACCCTCATTGTATGACGTTGACAATCTGTTATAAATTTGTCGATGTCTGTCACTTCGATCTGGCGATAGTGTGTACGTTAGTAGAGCCCTTCACTTGCTCCCATAGATTATAATGCATATACCTTGCTCCTGAGACGTCGCCTGCGCCGGGTGTGCGCATTGATTGATAAAAAATATAAGATGGCGGACGAAGGTATAAATCACGTGGATTAAAATCTTTTTGAATCTGCGACATACATATATGTAAATTCACAAAACAATAGCTTTTGTTTTGTCTCCTAAACTAAACTGTAGAAGGGAGTGCCACAACGCTTCAAAGATTGTTTTTCCTATTGGTCAAGATAGATTGGTTCTCCTTTACTTACAGATTTAATAAGTACATAAAACAATAAACTTGACATATTTGAATGACAAACTTGACATATGCTCTATACTGCCTCGGTGGCGCAGTGGTAGCGTGTGCGACTGCTGTGCTAGAGATCTCGGGTTCGATTCCTGAGTCGGACCAAATTTTTGTATGATCTGCAAACATTTGTTTCGGAGTTTGGGTGTTTTCTATGTATAAAAAAGTATATATGTATTAATATCAGTTGTCTAGTACCCGTAGTACAAGTTCTGCTTAGTTTGGGACTAGAATACGCTGAAAAAAAATATATGAAATGAGTGAGGATACATTTTTTGTAAAATTAATCACTAGATTACTATTATTATTATTTGGTACTCTTGGTGTGAATTGTATTTTGTTTTATTTCTTTCAGGCTTCTAGAGACTGTGACCACACCATGCAGCCATTAACAATCTATGCAATAATGTGCTACTCCGCAGTAGCGACGTTCCTTGGCATTCTGATATCTTTCATTGTTGGCCCTCTAGGCAAAAAGTTCACCACACTCATGATGTTCACTACAACAATCTCGTGTGGCATACTGCTCTTTTTCTCCAGAATCCCTCTGTTAAGCATAGCGTTATTCTTTTTCTTCCTGTATGTTTCTTTGATTTTGGGAAATGTTAACACATACTTGATGGATCTGAATCCTACACACTTAAGGTAAGAACCTATGCCACATTAATAGCTTAATCCCCTCTATGAGCCACAATGGCGAAGCGGTAGCGTATGCGACTGCTGTTATTGCAGTCTCGGGTTCGATTTCCGGGTCGGATCAAATGTTTGTGTGATCTGCAAATATTTGTTTGGAAGTTTGGGTATTTTCTATGTATATATATGTATTTACAAAAGAAGTACATATGTAAAAATTTATATCAGTTGTCTAGTATCCATAATACAAGCTCCGTTCAGTTTGGGATAAGATAGCGTTGTGTGTTAGATGTACGAAACATTCATTTATTTATTTATTTACTAGCTTTTGCTAGCGGCTCCGCCCACACGTTTTTAGGTTATCGCAGGAAAAAGCCTATGTTACCGCACTGTGTCACCCGAGGCGGCGTGCGCCCTGGCCGGAACACCCCCGTGGGATTTGGAGGCGGAAGTGCTCGCCGAAGTTTATTGACGGTTGGCTAAATTCCGGGCGGAGAGTGGCATTTGCCCTCCGCCCGGAGAGGTACACTAGTTGCGTGAAGCCGCCCGTCGAGCCACGATGTTTCAGTGGTCCTCGCGGCTGGAGACTCCACGTGCTGGTTTCGCCACCGTGCATGCTTTCCAGACGGTCATCCTCGATCCTTCCGACTGACGCAGGTGCTTTCCGGGCACGGTTGCTTCGGGAAGCACCTGCACTCGGTCGCTAGGATGGAATTGAGTCCCGCCTGCCACCACTGCGATTACAATGAGGACTCGGCCCAGTACACGCTGGCGGTGTGCCCCGCTTGGGCGCCGCAGCGTCAGGCCTTCACTGCAGTCATCTGACGAGATCTCCCGCTGCCGGCCGTCGTACGCTTCCACGGTGGCGAAGCCAGCACGTGGAGTTTCCAGCCGCGAAGACCAACGAGCCATCGTGGCTCGACGTGCGGCTTCACGCCACTCGCGTACCTCTTCGGGCGGAGGACGCATGCCACTCTCCGCCCAGAATTCAGCCACGCGTCGATAAACTTTGGCCAGCACTTCCGCCTCCAAATCCCACAGGGGTGTTCCGGCCAAGGCGCACGCCGCCTCCGTCGACACGGTGCGGTATCCGCGTATGGCTAACATAGTTACAACGCTAGCGCATTCTATGACGCGTTGGCACGTGTCTCGCACGGCGGGCAACACAGTCTCGACTCTTTGTTCGGGGAATTATGGTACATTCTTCTCGTTCTGAAAAGCGTTATTATGATCTTCTTGACTTTTATCTTAGCTACTTTCACTTTTGTATGGGAATGATGTATCTGTTACGTAGTAACTATTGATTAATCTGTCGTACTGCCGCTTAAACTGCGTACGGCCGTTTTAACCACAACCGTTTTAACTTTTTACTGCCGTTATCCGTGCAATAAAAAATAAAAACTAAAAACTAATCTGGAAGCAGAAGCGTCTTTATCCATAGTGGGTGTGAAGTTCAGAAGGGCGCGGCGCTAGCTGCGCTACTTCTAATAAATATGCGCGCTTACTTAAGGACTAACTAAGTAAACTTACCCAGATTTATAAGATGCGTAGAAGTTGGTTTTTAGGTCTCTTTGGTTGATAGAGGGACGCGGGGATTGTGACGGTGCCCGCTTCAGTGCTGGCTGGCGCTGGGAGGGGTCCGGATGGAGTAAGAAAGTGGTTCCCGGATCCCTCTCGTCTCAGGCGCAGAGTGGCACACCGTGTGGTTTTAGTCGGTTCGATTCCGACACATCGCCCCGCCGTAAACCCCGGTGGGATGAAGGCCCGAGGGGGCCTCAACACGTAAAAAAAAGGGACGCGGGGATTGTAGTAGTGTACCGTTCCGAGCGTCAGTCGACCACACTTCGACCACCACTTACTATGCGTGATCTTACCCCCACTACGCCGCAATCTGGCCAAGTTACAGCCCCGAATATAAGACTTATGATTGCACACGGGCGCTTCATGGACTAAACACGCCTCTGTCTGGAAGTATGAAAATAAATTTAAATCGAGAATGGTTACATAGCACTACAACTGACACTTTTATAGCAACGTTTTATTATTACAGAGGGATGGCGACATGTCTTTCAGTGGTGGTGGCCCGTGGGTTTGCGTTTATTAGCGTGCAGGTGATTGCAAACCTTCTAGAAAACTATTGCACGCCTATGATCTGTGGATATATAGCTTTAAATATTTGTAAGTATTAAAAACAAATTTCGTTCTAACCTTTATATAATGAAACACGCACTTGATATATCAAAATTATTTTTAAAAAGATGTAATTAATTCACATTTAAAACTAAATTCCAACTTAGTTCATAATTCTACTACTTTTAATAGTTTCTGTTAATTCAGTTGACATTATTTGTATGATATAATTTTCTTTTGCATAAAAATATTTTTATGAAGAAATGAATAGAATTTTCATTTTGTTGTTTTTTGCGGTTTTTTCCCAGCTGGACTAGTGATGGCATCTTTTCTGCCGCCCGATCCCAAAAGAAATAGAGGCGAGCAATAGACAAATCAAGAAAGAGCATACTTCTACCTCAAAGGTTGGCACGGCGCTCGAGACTTCTGTGTCGTAGACGTCCTTGGGTGGCGACACCGGTGGCCTTCCATGGGCGGTTTCTTTTCCCATTAATATGACAACAATGATCACAGTGAAGAGTGGCTGAATACAGATAGTTTGTAATAAAAGCTTTATGTAGTTGTATATTTTGGTTATCTAATAAATATTTGTGAACAATTTCTCGACACAATTTTCTATTTAAGCGGGCATATGTAAGTAATGCGATTGATACATTCCGTGTAATATCCCATCACCACGTAGTTTGTCATTATACAGCACGTACCGAAATATAGCATTACATATCACACTAAACATCACACGCACACGATGCCGACCGAGTAGTTGTGTTCGGTGATCGTTGCCATTCGTGCTATATCGTTTTTTATGTTTCCCCATTCGCAATTTAGAAAATGGACACTGTCTCGTATCGAAGAGCACGTTTTTATTTTACAAATGGGGTCGGTTTTTCTGCAATTAGGCTTCGAATCGGCCCACTAATTAGGCATAGTTCCGCCCTGTGACCGTTTTACCCTTTTCTAGGCCGTCGGTCTAGATCACATCTTGGGAATCCCAGAAAACGGTGACCATCACCTTTCCAGCCGATAGGACAGTCTTCGACTTCTTCGGAACATGTTGCGGTCTTTTGAGATGCCCACTGTCACAGCAAGCTCGCGCACCTGCACTCGGTGGTCTGCCAATACGAGATTGTGGATTTCTGTCTTGTTATCCTCCGTGGTAGCCGTTTTCGGCGCAAAAAAACCGGCGGACGTGTCCGCTTCCACACGCGGTCAAAACAAAACTACGAGCCCGATTCCACTGAAATTTTGACAATAGCCTTCTACAAAAATATTCTACTATAGTGTTATATTTTTGTAGACGTTTCTCTTGCGATAGTAATGCCATCCGAGGGTAAGGATAATAAACTACTTATCGGACCGTCCACAAGCACATGTAGTTGCAAACACGCCTTTGCACATGTTTGCTAACGTGCTATAATTCAAGAACACAAAGAACTAATTGCCCTAATTTTTAAACACTTTTAAAACATATCATATCCGACTACACGAAGAAAAGTTATATTTTTCGACTGTACGTATGTGTGTATATTTCTTTGCCACACTCTGTAGGTAAAACGACTTCATGTATTTTGGTTTATGAGTGTCACTGTGTTATGAAAATTATAAAAATTAAAATAGGCGGTTTTTTTTATTTTATTCGGAGAACTTACAGCTAAATATATAATATACATAATAATTACAAAATAATCTGGTGTTACGGGTGTCCATGGGCGACAGTAATCGTTTACCATCAGGCATAAAAAAAAAATTGATTAGTAATGATTTTTATCAGTATCTCAGGCCCCGGCTAAGGACTCGGTTTACAACTCAATCAAGTTCCTTCAGTGATTTATTAACATCAAGTCAAATAATCATGTAGTCTTTCTTAACACTACGTATTAAGACTTATCGAAGATCATCAGTACCATTGAGTCCATCTAGTGATGCCAGTTTTGCTTCAAACTCACGAGCTGGAGCTACCAGCTTTTATGACTGATAGGGAGTTGCCCTTGACTCTAAAGACTAATGGGGATAATCCCGCCCACACGCCCACCACTATAATTGTCTGGAAGAGATCGCCGTGAGCGATAAGACCGCCAATTGTTGTAGTAATCCTTTTTGTCACTCATTTTATTTAGTATTTTTGTAATATGTACGCAATGAAGATAAATAAATAAATAAAAAATATAATTCCAGTACACCAGGATCAACAGCAGTGACCCATGATTACACCGACATATGACACTCGTGAACTCTCAGGTAAAATTAAACTATCTTGGAACCTGTAACGAAACTAATCAGAAAAAAACTGGAGGAGCTGGAAATATGATAAGTCCACTACCTTCCATAGCAAAGCGAGAGACAAAATGAATTCAAAAGGCATTCAATAGGCAGACACCTTTTATAATCCGGAAAACTGCACGAATAAAAAAAATATGGGCCCTAAGTGTGCTACATTTAATTACAAAAGTATAAATGGCGGAATCGCCTAATCGCACGAAAATTCACCGCATTTGACACAACATCCCTATGTTTTACCACCACAGATGTTATTTATAAGCTATTCAACATTATGTTACGTTAATAGTACTAAAGACTACATTCCCAGCAGAGGACATGATAAGCTAACTGGTCACTGTTAGAATCAGGTGTTTATAATGACGCAATGGTGAATCGACTAATTTAAATGAGTGTAGTTTGCTCTTAAAGTTACCGTGGACTGTGAGAAGTTGAGATTCCACTGTAAAGAACTGGTAAAGGTAGCGACCCTTAGATAATTCGTCTCATCGTTATTGCCATTCATTCATGATGTCGTTATAGACATTTATTGGATTATCTTGAGGAATAGTGGAAACTCAGTGCAAAACTTATATTAGATTATGTGTATTAACTGTACAGATTCTTGGAAGCAAGTGATCGATACTCTATGAAAGTGCAATCCTTAAGATTCAACTTATTACTAATGAAGCCGTGTGCGTGTGGCTGCTATTGAATTTACGCAGGCGCTTCGACACATTGCCAGATAGCAAAGTTATTATACGTAAAGTACGCAAGCATGGGCCGGCTCGACCGGAGATACCACGGCCTCACAGAAAACCGATGTGAAACAGCGCAGGCGCTGTTTTTCACTCAGTAAGTGAGGATACCGGAGGCCCATAATCCAACCCTTCCCCTAATCCCCCTTCCCATCCTCCAAGTGCGGCAAGGCACTTGTGACGCCCCTAGTGTTGCGGGTGTCCATGGGCGGCGGTATTCGTTTACCATCAGGCGATACGTCTGCTGCAAAAAAAAAATTTAAATACCACATGAAAAAGATGTATGAATTACAAAAAAATGAAAAGTATAGTAAAATAAAAAGTAAGAGGTAGGAACTATACACTTAACTTTTTAAGCTTCATGCCATAGTTGGTTATAGTAAGTTATAAATAAATGGTGATAATTAGTCAGACAATTGTTTTATTGTAATATATATAGTAGAAGTCTCTTAGAAACTCGTTTTGATTTCAGTGAAAATAACGAAGATATCAATGGAAGCCATATATTTAAAATTCTTTTTTTCGGAATAGTTAGTCCAATAGGATTGCCTCCAGTACAGACATTTTATAAATTAAATATAGATATTGATTTATTTACAAATATATTTAAATTTAGAAAAAAAGATTCTGCCAATGAAGTCAACTAAATAACTAGTTATTTGAAAAATACCCAATTAAAGAATTTAAATAAAAACTTTTCTAATATAAACATCAGATTTGTGCCCCACCCCTGGCACAGTACCTGAGTTGGGTAGGCCATGATTTCATCAGCTGTCATTATAACATAACATAACTCTATTTTATACTTAATCGTAATAAGACATCATATTTATTTAACAAAAGAAGAATCTAGATTTTGCATTGGCTAAATTACCTAAATGTAACCTGCGGTGAACTGTAACGTACAATGGTTTGTCAGCAACTTTATATTGCGTCGTTGAGAACGAACTACGAGAAAGGTTGAAATCATAATGAAATCTACTACTTGCATTTATATCAAGCAAAAAAAAATTTACTTTAATTGAATGCATTTGAATTTGGATGCATGATTTACCATAAGTTAACGCAATAAATGGTTTTTGATGAGTACTTCACAAACTCAATCCTTATTTGCATAATGCTTCAAGCTGTTTTACCGAATTGTTAAACTTAATTTAAACTTCAATTTAAACCTACTATTTAAGCAGAAAAAAACAGCTTTTGCTGGCAACATTTTTTATTTTAAAAAGTCATCAGCTGTCAATTCTACTTACCAACTGTCATTCATTTTTGTGAAACGGCTAGCGAAATGTCTGATTTTGCCGGTGATAATTCAAAACCACGAGTTGTGGTTTTAGGAGGTAATTGATAATTGTAGTCTTAATTTACTCCTATAAAAATCTTATAAAGTTTTAAAAAACTGATAACGTTATGCTTGTTCCACAGTGACGTTAATTTTTTTTTTATTTCTCGTAACGGTCTCAAGAGTGTTAGTCATCCGGACAGAGAAGATTCTTATTCGAATGTACGTGTGATTTTGATTCAGGGTGCGGTTTCATTGGCCGGAACCTCGTGGAGTACTTAATCTCTAACGACTTGGTGAGCGGACTTCGAGTCGTAGACAAAACACCACCGCAGTTGGCTTTCCTCAATCCAACTCATACTAAAATTTTTGACGACCCCCGTGTTGAATACAAGAGCGCGAACTTAATAAATCCAAGTAAGTACAATTTGTATTTGTTCTTAATAATTTATGAACCTAATATTTTCAGAACAAATAGTTTTTGACATTATTTATATTTGCTATATCCATTCACACATTAATTAATTTAAAAAATATTTTTCTTCTGTGTTGTTTACTAAAAAAAAACTACCTTTGGCTTATTATTACTAGTGCCTCTATATTTTTTTTTTGTAAAAAGGTTTCAGTATTGTAGCATATGCATTTTGCACAACAATTTACTATTTAAATTCTTTTTTCAGTGTGTGTATGATTGTGCACTGTGAAACAACAAGTGTGAACAGATAATATCCTTAAAGTGTGTCTAGGTTTGCTTTTTATAGTAAACAAAGATAAGATAACATCACATAGTTAATACTGATATGAGAAATTTGATGACGATGAGATGAGAATTATTTTTATTCATTTTGTTGTATTTTCATGTTCAAACATATTATGCACTGTTATCTAGTGTCTTCAGCTACTAGCCTAAACAGCTTTCTATCTTTTCACATGGATTTTGTATTACAGCCAGCCTGATAATAATAAATTTAATAATAAACAATGAAAAGATTTAGTATATTATAATATCCAAAAAAAAACAGACAGGAGTTTCATCCCCATTATCTAGATGGTTGGCAGTCACGACTGGGTACTTTTTCTGAAATATTCTGTTGCGCTCAATAAAACAGTGTAATTAACTGTCACCTGCAGTATTCCCGGGTCATTACAACCTTCAAGGAAAGAGCATACTCCTTCGTAATAGGACAGCAACACATTAGCGACGCCTTTAGTATAATGGGTGTCCATGGGCGGCGGTAATCGCTTAGTCGAGTAATCCATCAGACGACATGTCTCATTTGCCCCCTCTTTTTTTCTGTGAGAAAGTCCTCTTAGATACCAACGATGGTGGCAAGAAAACTCATTTTTCTAAGGCTCCCAAACCATATAAGATAAGGCTCCAAAATCCATCACAATGGCTTGTCTCAAATAATAGTCTTAGGCCTAATTATCTAGTTTATAAAGTATAAATTGAAGTCACTTTCACTGTATGTTCGAGATCTTTTAAACAACTCAACAGATTTCGATGCAGGTTTCAGCAATATGTAGAATAAATCATGAGGAAACTTGTAATGTGTAATACTGGCATATTATAGTAGAAGATATCCAAGAATTTCAAAGACTTTAAGGCTCGGCTGGAGTCACTAGGCCTTTTATAAAGTAAAAAATAAGCAAAAATACTTCACCTTTAACCTTCAAGTAAAACCTACCTTCAAGTAAAACTTCCAATGCCAATGTGCTGGATCTGGATGCTTTAACCTCAAGGGTATAAGGTATTGGATACAATATTACAAGGTGAATTAGGTGACAGTTTGCACAGACTCCAATACAACAACAGCAATACTTCATGCATATTACTTTATCTTAATTAATTTTATCATCCACGCTTGTATAATGATGTCGACTTCGCCGGTAACTGTGATATGTTATCAGAGTATGATTCATTTCCATTTTGATGTTTGTTATTTTAGCTCGATATGTATAAAAACAGTTTGCTGCGTGATCGTTACCAAGAGTATACTTGGCCATCTCCAATTCTGTTTGCTGAAAACCGGACTGAAACAACCACGCGAGTCCGGGGTCTTAATAGAACGGACAACCCGACTGTCGCTTCCCTACTTAAATCTTCGTGACATTTCGTAACAATAATAATAACTACTCACGTCTCCTTTAAACTAAGTCATGGAGACCTTGTAGAGGCATCTTATACCTATCACAGGCACAGGTCTCTTGTAAAATGTGATTAAAATCGAATGTATTGGACTCAAATAAGAACCATTTATTTGTGAAGAGAAAATAAACTTATTATTATCTCCCAAACTAGTGAGAACCTAGATGGTAACTGTAGCACACAGTTACCATCCTGCTGATCAACATATTTATATATTTCTAAACTAGTTTATGCCTACAGGGTACCTACCTCTAACATAAGCTTTAGTCACTAACCTAGGTATGTTTCTGCAAATGAATGGCTGAATGATTGCAAAGTAATTTAAATATAGATACGTGAAGAAAATTCTTTACAACATGCGATATTAGACAGATTTAGAAGTATTTAACCTTGACATTTAAATACTATTATACCAGTGAATTTCAGTTAATCTATACTAATATTATGAAAAGTAACTCTCATATGCTTTCACGGTAAAACCGCAGCACCGATTCTAATAAAATTTTGCATGGTGATACTTCGATTCTTGAGGAAGGTTAAAGGCTAGTACGATAACCGACATACACACAGGCAAACGTTAGTACCGAATAAAGTATATTAAGGTCAATAGAAATGTAGTCCTAAGGCTTTTGCTGAACAAAAAACACAAAGTAAATTACGTGTAAACTAAAGAAGCGTCTACCCACCTCAAGGCCTTATACTTCGTACTTTCTTAAGTGTTACGATAACCTCGTAAACCAAAGACGAATCGTTTTTTTCTTATTCTATCGGGAAGCCACAATAATACACTTTTACATTTAGTAGAGAAAAAAGTTATACCTTCCCGAAGTAGTGTAGTGAGAATCTCATTTTTTGTTGCATGTAGATCTAATTTGAAAGTCGGAAGATTTCTACAATTCAAATGTCAGAACTATTTATACTATATGAACGTAAACGAAGTACCTATTTGTTTAAAATACAGTGGACCTCCGGTAATCCGACAAACATTATGCAGGGCAGTGTCGGACTATCGAATTTGTCGGATTATAGAGCACTGCCTAAGACCGCTATAGTCCGGAATTTTTTACAAAAGAGTACCTTGTAATCCGACAAATTACCTATCCAATAATAAGAATCTATATGTTATATGTACATATGTACTTTGAAGTACAAATCATACTTAATTTATGTAAGTCGAATTTAGTAAATTAAATAACAATTGAAAGCTTACGTTTTATTTTAAAATTAAGCATAAATCGAGCACAATAGCGGTGGCGCGTACGAGTTGTGACCTGTTCAAACCTGCGTGATCTACATTAGCGAAGATTGTCAAACATATGTAATTCAAAGTCATGTCGGATTACAGACAGGGGCCGCATTATCGGGGGTCCACTGTATCGTGAAATAAATAACCAATGAGTGTCACAGAATTCTTTTTATTTAAAAAAAGTACTTATGTACACGCGTTGGAAGTTATACTCCTTTGGTGTAATAAGATAAAAAAAATTAAAAGTAAAATGTTGTCTATAGCTAACTTCAGGGTGTCGGTTTTTCGTGACGGTGTGCGCGCGCATCTTAAAAATTTACACTCATCATTTTTCCCTAACGCGCCAAATNAAAAAAAAAAAAAAAAAAACAAAACTTAAAATATTACTATTTCTTGAGAATTAAAAACACACATAATCGAAGTGCAACTAAGTATTATTCCTGTTTTGGGAGTTCAAAAACCTTTCGAGTTTTTTGGTATAAAAACGACGTGATTCGATCTGATAGCATGATCCCCAACTGACCGGTCCGATATACCCATGATAAAGCACAAGTATCCAAACCGACATTATTCATATATCTGTGCCGGTTTTTGAGTTTATTTAAAAAAAACTAGCTTTTGTCTACGGCTCCCCCTGCCCCTGCATATATGACGATTATCGCATCGCATTGACTCTTTAAACTGTTATAACTTTTTTACTTGTCAACCGAGAAAACATCACCTTAAATGGTTCAGCCACTTCTGAGATTAGAACAAACACACAGAAAATTTCATGTAGCTGTTGTTTGGAGTTCTGTTACTTTTGTAAAAAACCCTCTTTATATTTTTTAAATATACTTTGAAAATACATATAGAAATATCTTTATGTATGTATGTATTATCAAAAAATATGATGTCATTAACCCAAATTTAGAAATGGTTTAGTTCACAAGACTCGTTTATTGCACATCTTTATGCAATAAACGAGGCTTGTTACTCCAACGCTAATTGCTCATTATTCTGTCATGCATGATACAGTTGCATAAACGCATATGTGCATATTTAATCTACTAAATTCAATTATAATAAACAACTAGTTACAGCTGTTACGAAATTGTAAAGGGTAAAAATACACCCTAAAACTTGAAATCCCAAAGTATCGCGTGATGTTAGTGAAAGGAAACTAAACTAAGAAAAAACTTTAATAGTGTACTTTAATTTATTTAATTTTGTACAGCTACTTAAGAATGTTGAGATTGTAAAATTAAACTTTAATTCCATAATATACAAGCTGACCCAGGAAACGTTGTATTGCCATATAAAAAAAAATGACCAAAGAAAAAAATTTTTGGGTAACCTTAACATTTAGGGGGATGAAAAATATATGTTTCGGAGGAATTTAACTACAAACATCGCGACACGAGAATTTTATATAGAATAGAATAGAATAATCTTTATTGTACACCAATTGATACAGTTTTATTTGAGTTAAACAATATAATGACCATGTACAAATGGCGGCCTTATCGCTTAAAAGCAATCTCTTACAGGCAATCTTATATATTAGATGTAGTTGAAAAAAAATCCTCAAACAAGTTAAAGTCAGTTACAAACCTACATATTATTAACTGTTGCGAGTTTCTTCTTTAAATATACATGCCAAAGTGTCCACTACTAGACATATGCCCCTAAAATTACTCTTGGGTCTCGGCCTGAAGGAAAAATGAATAGGGAATCTAACCCTAATCACTCTATGGCGGCCTAATGAGATGCTTTATCACGCCCCGGTTAAAGAACCCAGGATCATAAAGGGAAACAAGTGCGCATGCAGTCAGTTCCAGGTTTTGACTGTCGAGCACAATCTACACACACGTACACTACATGCTCACAGGAAGGAAGATCGGAACCGTTAGCACATGTGCCAATTTGTTTTCGCCTTAATTTGTCAAGTTCGTGAAGTTCACCAAAGCTACTAGGTTGAATATCACATATTTAAAAACTAACACCAGTTCGGAATGAAGCAGTGGGATGTAATTGTTTACAAAATAGCTACTTAATAATGTTCCAAACATGAACAGTTTAAAATGGCCGATAAACTCTGAAAGCTGACACACTTGACTATTCTACCTAGATAATTATGTTGTGAAACAAGTAAAATTATTAAAAAAAAACCCCGACTGCGTAAATATCTGTCATATTTATAAAGTTCGGTTTTTTAAATAAAACATAAGTTATATACATATACTCATAATCGCCGTTAAACATTCTTTATTTTGATACCACACTCGATGTATTTTGAAAACAGAATTTTTTTTGACATTTCTTTTGGCGCCAAAAATCCTTCAATTCGTTTTTTTTTATTTTTGATGTGATATGCGATAAGTACAAACTAACAATCTCTTCAGCTTTATTATCTTTACAAATAAATAAAATTGGAGTGTCTGTTTGTAATATTTAAAAAACCGCTTTTTACTTAATGCATATGTAGCTATGCACGGTACATATACACAAAAAATTTTTTCTTTCAAATTTGTCTGTCTGTTGTTCCTAGTAAACTCTGGAACGGTTAGACTATTTTGACGGGACTTTCACTGGCAGATAGCTGATGATATGAGGAGTAACTAAGACTACTTTTTTCCAAACTAGCTTCACCGCGCGGCGTTACCCACGGTTATTGTTTTACCGCGGGTAACACCGCAGGGAGCAGCTAGTAATAGTATAGATTTACATTATTACACACATGGAATTTAAGAAAACGAACGTCCATGGGCGGCGGCATCGCTTACCATCAGGCGATACGTATGCTCGTTTGCCTCCTATTCCATAAAAAAAATACTGACTTTGCTGGCCCAAAAAAGGAAAGAATAGTTTTAGCTGTCTATCACTGTGTTTCACAGTAGCGCATAAACTACTGAACCGATTTTAATGAATGAGGTGTCTAAATAGATTCCCAACAATAATGGCGCGGGATACTCAAATTTTATCAAAAGTCTACGTAATTGGGTTAAGACTTACTCTTGTTATATAAAAGTTCATACAATTCTTATATTCAGCTTGCTTCTAAAGATGTACTTATGGGTGAATGATTACACACTGTGAGCATTTTCCCAGAACAATTAAGACAAGTAGTTTTAGGATTATATTGAAGATCATTAAGTATAAAATTAGTACTAATTAGGCTAACTTTTTTTATATTACGTTAACTTTTTATTGTTTTTTATTCTCATATGCATTTGTTGTATTATAATTTTAGTTTTTAATTGATTATTTAAGTAAAAATAACTTTTATATGCGTTTTAATACCTATGAAACTCCAATTTTTAGTTTTTTAAGTAAGTAGTGTTCATTAAAACGGTTTTACAATAGGTATCAGAAAGTTGACATGATTTTGTCCTTGTAATAATTTTGTGTCCGTCGCGCGTACATCTTCTGGCCAAACTCAGAAACATGATGAAATAGTTTCATCTGCACCAGCCCGCAGCACTACTATATAGGCATCTCCCAAACTGTATACTTAACTGTATAGTTACACGTCTGTTAATTAAGGAGTTTGATCCAAAGACACTGAACATGGTACATAACCTAATTCAAATTTATAATTCAGCTATTGATAAAAGAGACAAGTTTTCATCGATGTTCTATTTTAAAAGTTACACTCACAAATAATCTTTTCAGTTCCATAAGGATGTCAAATTACACGCCTGATTATCAACCGTAATAGGCACGATGACTAATTTAGAATTTTCCTAATGTCAAAATCAGTTATATTTCTATAACAAATAAAGTTTTATTCATTTAGGAGGAAAATGCGATTCAAATTTAAAGTTCAAAATTCACGAGAAAACGCTCGGTGGTGTTATGGTGTCTGTTTGTGTAAGACGCGACGTCAAAATTTGTCAACCATTGTCTTATAGCTCTTAAAAAAAGTAAAGTGATCGTTGATTATATCCGGACAAAGTGATCTTTATACACAAGTGACGTAACTCGCTCCGATTGGTGTTCAACTTAACATGGCGGATTACTGTATTTTGTAGTTTTGTTTATTCATTAACTATTAATCTCGCTCTAAATTTGAAAATATATACGATTTTGATAGTCTATGAACCCCATTTCATCAAAGAATTATGTAATTTTAGTGGTTCTTGGTTACTGTCATCCTGCCTATGGTTATCATAGAAAAATTACTGCCTGAACACTGGATATTTATTGCACCCTTCACAGTGGCATGCAATAATCGTCATCTATACCCATTTTTTTTCAAATAAAATCTAAAGTGTAACGTATGTAAATATGTGCACTAAACCGCAAATTACGTCCGTCGACCATATTATAGCTGTAGTTTTGTCCAAAGACCTACATTTCACTTCTTTCTTTATTACTTAAGGCCGACGCGCCACTTTCGCTGCGCTCTTTCATAAAATACTGAACTGAAAGAGAGCCGTATTTTGATACAAATGGACCACCATACCACGACCTCACAGAAGCCAAGGAACGCTTAGAAGAACACACTCCCTGGAACACTTTTGGAACTCAAATTGATATGGAACCACACGGGAAGCACCAGCTTCAATAAAAAAAATAATCATTAAAATCGGTTCACCCAATCGAAAGTTATAAGGTCAGAAACATAAAAAATACAGTCGAATAGATAACCTCCTTTTTTAAGTCGGTTAAAATCCAAAAAATACTAGTTTTAAAATTACGTTACAAAACGAGGGAAGGTAATGAAAGCATTTCAAAAATATACGTTGATATGTTTGCCTTAAAAACTGGATTTTTTTGCAGTAAAGGTTTCGGAACAAATGCGACTTATTGGATTGGATGGGGGTCGCCTCTCGCCGCGCCACTTGCTACTGTGCTTAAGTGTTGTTGGTTCGATCTCCACATGGGACTACACTTACATATTACATATGTTTATAAAGCCCCCCTGTTACACAGAATGTATATTCCTAATGTTGTCTTTTTAAAAAAGAAAGAGCTAATCATAAACTAAAAAAATAATGGTACGAATGATCCCAACCGCAATGTTAATAACAGTGTTAAGTTGCTAGGTAAGTATACAAATAATAACTTTATTCACCTCTGATGTTTTTTTCCTGTGACGGAATGCGATGCGATGGAATGTTATATATAAATAAGACCAGGAAAAATATTATTATCCTTGTGAGTAATATTAAACTATAAAATTTACGGTGTATCCGAGGGTGGGCTCGCATAGGTATTACGTGTGATTATTATGAATAAAATAATTAAAAACTATTTGAGGGATATTGGCACAGGTACACACAGGCACATAAAGACAAAAAAAATATTTACATGTACAGCGGTTGCACAATTATAAGTATAGAAGCTAGAGCATGTAACTAACTAATGTAGATACACATACGTATATGTACAAATGACTTCTTCGTTGATCTAGCGATTAGCTTATGCGACTGTCGATCAAGAAGTCTCGGATTCCCGGACCGGGCCAAATAAGTGTTATTTAGTTTTCTGATTATCGAAATGCTTAATAACACCTCGGTCGGAAGTTGGGGTAATACACCCTGGGCCTAATCTATTCGCGGTCGTGTTGGATAGTCGTTCCAATAAATTGTAAGTGCACCTGTGTTTGCGCACACATTTGTACACTTTAATATGCGCATTGTTTTGGCCCATGTGAGGTTTGTACCCACAAGAGGGCACACAGTGCAGTTAAAAGCGCCGTGGCGATCGATAAAACCACTATGGCGTAGTGCAGCCTAACACTGAATGATAACTGAAGCCGTGTTATCTTTATATAATTTTAAATAATTTAAGTAATTATGTGTAATTTAAGTATGTATGTCATTTTTATAATGCATATATATGTAACTAGCTGCTGCCCGCGGTTCCGCCCGCGCATATGTCGGTTATCGCGGCCTATGTGTTATTCTGGTGTATCAGCTTTATTGTTGTAAAGTTTCATTAAAATCCTTTCAGTAGTTTTTACGTGAAAGAGTAACAAACATCCATCCATACTTACAAACTTTCGCGTTTATAATATTAGTAAGTTTGACTATTCGATACCATAACTAAGTACCATTATACTTAAGATGATTTTAGGAAATCAAACACGATTGTAAAGCTCTTGTAATATTAAACCAATCTTTATTGAAAGCCATAAAATCACTCGTTACACGATATACTCGATCTAGTTAATTGATACTACGAGCTTAGTGTGCTTTGATAATTCAGTACCTATCCCCCTACAGGCCCAACAGTCCAAGTGATAACGTGATACTATCATCATCATCAGCCTATCGCAGTCCACTGCTGGACATAGGCCTCTCCAATTTCACGCCACTTAGTTCGATCTATGGCTTCTCGCATCCAGCTCCTGCCAGCCGTCTTGCGCAAATCATCGCTCCACCTGGCTTGTGGACGTCCTACACTACGTTTGCCGAGACGCGGTCTCCACTCAAGAACTCGTTTACCCCAACGGTTATCGGTTCTTCGGCAAATGTGGCCAGCCCACTGCCACTTCAGCTTGCTAATCCTGTGGGCTACGTCGATGACCCTGGTTCTTTGTCGGATCACCTCGTTTCTAATGCGATCCCTTAGAGAAGTGATACTATCATTGTAGTAATAATGGTCCGTGTGGTAACCAATTAAATATACGGAATATCATCACCCCTATTCATCCGGTGTGTGTTGTAAAAGCAGACTGAAGGAAAAAAGTACAGGACAACACTTCAAAGAGAAGGTAAACTTGAACCAAACTCTTTGGCCAACCTGTTTCGGTAGCCTGGTAAAGTATAGTGGCCGAAACCTCCAAAACCCAGAAGGCTAGGCTCTCCTACTACGTCTACGTCCAGCAATGGACTATAATAGTTTTTAGTAGTATTTGCTTATGTTTTATGTGAGCTGCTGTTACCATGAGCGTCTCCGTGATTCGGAGGTCACGTTAAGCTGTCGATCCCGGTTGTTATCATAGGATGACAGTCGTGAAGCTTAGTTGGAGGCCTTTGGGCGGCTTAAAAACATCCAACGGAAAGATTACGTAGCCACAACGTTGTCTTGCCGGTCCCCAACCCGCACTTGGCTAGCGTGGGGACGTATGGCCTTAACCCTCTCCTGAGAGGTGATCCGAGCCCAGCAGTGGGACATTATGGGTTGTTGATTGACGTTTTATGTGACAGGAAAGTTAAATTCTGTTAGGTAAACCTTATAATCTAAAGGAGGAATCATTTTTGTAGATTGTTTGATGTTATTGAAACCAAACCAGGGTTCAGTAGGTATTATGTTTCAATACAACTTCTACGCCGTGTTATTTGAATACAGACATATGTCGACGTTAATAACACAGTGTATAAGCAATCCTCAGTGCTTGAATTAATATTTTGGAGCATATTTCTTCACGTTTTTGTAAGTCTGGTTTTATATTCTCAAACCTAAAAAAATAATTGCAATACAAAGTTTAATGAATCAGTCACAAACCCAGAGAAAGTTGCATGTTGTTAAAGTCGAGTACCCTAAATATGGAGATCTGTTTGTTTTCTTTAATTATCTCATGATCAGAATCATGAATCTCCAGTCACACAAAAATGAACTGATTCTCATAAGCTACCACTATACACGTCGATGAAGAATATCCTATCTATTTAAGTAATGTTAAACACAGAATGAATTGTTGATCTAGTGAATCCTAGTGTGTTTCGGTCAATAGGTCAAAAAAGGGGCGTCATTATATTACGTGAGGTGTTTCTTTAAATTTTCTGCCCTTCCCTCCCCCCTGGTGAGACGTCGTGAGATTTTATTCAACCCCCTTCCCTAACCCCCAATCTCACGTGAGATTTATCTCGTTCATCGAGTCCCGCGTTCGGCTGACAGTGGCGCGAAAACAAAAGACGGGCTACAGTGTACCGTACATTCAGATTAAATTGACCTATTTGGTATAAAACAAATATGGTGGTTTGATAGTCAGTAGATGTATAAGGTCCAAGTATGAAAGAAATTATTTTCTTTCTAACGAATTAGTGATGATTTATTTTCTTTCTAATGATCTTAGTAGTATTACGAATACGCTTAAGATTAAATCTTAAGCATGTACAATCTGTATTAAATGGAATAAAAATAGTATTGTTTTTTCAATCAGAAAAAAAACCCCTCTTCAACGTAAGATAGATGAGATTTGACTCAACTCCCTCCCTCCTTTAAACATCTCACGTAATTTATGGACCCTCCCAAAGCAAAATGACAAAATTTCGCAAATTGTAAAAAGTGCAAAATGTCACAAAAAACCGTTTAACCGGAGAAATACGCCAATATCGTTTTTTTTTTACACTCCATCTGATATAGTCGATTCAGTTCTGGCGACCGCTGCTGAGGCAATAGTCGGTTAAATCAGGAACTTGAAAGTAATAACTACTGTCGACTACCATAGTATTTATTGTGTACAGACTTGTATCAACAGGTACTTAATATGCGTATTTTGAATACGCATTTCCTTCTAAAATATTTTATAAACAAGCAACGCATCTGCAATTTAATTACGATTCAAAGTGGCACCCTTTATATGAAGCCAGGAGTAACTAACTTAGTTATATGTGTACGATACAATAATTAGATTTACTTCCATCGCGCTCTGCCAATAAGAGCGCCTTGTCCTTCTATATTATCGGTATAGAGTATTCTAGATATTATTAGTAACTACATTAAATATGTACAATAAATAAATACGAACTCAAATTGAGAAATAAGGATAGGTATACCTTTTATTTTAATTTTAAATCCCTATGTGCCTAAAGATTCATCATCATCCGTAATAATTCTACCGCTGGACATGAACTTTTTCTTGAAAAGGGGTTTGGCCTACCATGCCACGATAGCCAGATGGATTTAGGGTTCTAAGTACAGACTTAAATAACATCTTATTTATATAATCTTCGTGATTCGGAAGTCACGTTAAGCAGTCGGTCCCGGTTGTTATCATACGATAACAGTCGTGAAGCTTAGTTGGAGGCCTTCGGGCGGCTTAAAAACATCCAAAGGCAAAATTCACGTAGCCACAACGTATTCTTGCCAGTACCCAACCCGCATTTGACCAGCGTGGAGACGTATGGCCTTAACCCTCTCTTGAGAGGAGACCCGAGCCCAGCAGTGGGACATTATGGGTTGTTGATTGATGATTATTATATATAATCTTCTCTGTATTGTATAAAAAGTATTAAAGGAATATGTTTCAAAAGACTTGTTTTGTGTCAATTTCAATTGAAATAGTTACCGGTTGAAAGTAGGAGCCCAGAAACAAAATGGTTTAAATGCTGCGACTCCTACCTTTCTCATAAGATGTGACAATAGGCGACGAAACAAATATGTTAACAATACAACATGCATACACAATATATGTAAATGAAAATAATAACCGGGCATTCACTGACTATTGTTAACGACTTCCAATGTTTATACTCGATCGAGTTTCCTTGTAGTCCTGTCAATACGTATGAATTTTTCCCTATATCTGGCGCTATTGAATTGTTATACTAAAATTTGGCTCGTACCAGACATTACATATTATTTTACTGCAGTATTGTAAATCGGCGACGGAACACTGTTTACACACAAAATACAGGTTTTAGCCTAGTTTGGAATGCAGTTTCTGTACCCTTTGTGTAACACATTGTTTATATAATCTAAAATTGTAGCAAATGTCTACCTACCTGTCAATGTGTGTGTATCAATATTTTTTTAAGCCTTGTACTAACATTAGCAACTTTTAATAGACCACTGCTAGACATAACCTCTCTCGAAAGGAGGTTTTGATCCACTATAATAGTACGTTGACTAGAGGGTTCGGTGTAGAGTTTGTTTCAAATTTTTTGCAGTGATATTGTCCTGATTGATTTGTGCCCTTAATCGCCTCTTACGATACCCTTGTAATGAATAGCAATAGTAGCATTGTGTAGTCTTAGTACGTCACCACACGGATAAACACGAGTAATCTCCGCTTACTATGGTCCTAGCACACCTCTTTTACTTCATTCACATCCATCAATCGCTGGATGCATACTCGTCGGTTTCTGGTGCTTTTCGCAAGGCACTTTTTCAGAACATCACTAGTTTGGTAAATGCTCGCCGTGGACGACCTCTTCCGACACTTCCACACTCATATTCGCTCTATAATTTCCTTTCGTGGGTCTGCTGTCATCCATCCTCTTTACGTAGCCTAACCTTGTATCTCTTTATTATTGTTAGTTTGACACGGTTGTTAGTCCTAAAGTAATTGGGTCAGCTCCTTACCTTTGAAATGTCCACATATCAAACTAGCCTACGGTGATCAACCTGCTGGTTAGCATGCTTATATATTTCTAAAGAAATACATACGTTTCTAAATACATACACTAGACGTAAATTACACCCAGACACAAAACAAACCTCTAACTAAGCAGTCAGGCTCATTAACCAATAGATCGCGTTGTTTTCGTAATTCTAAATTAGTACAATATGGATGTACCGTAGCCGTATTATTAAAGCATATAATTTATCTACACCCTTGATAATAAGGTTTATTTGATAAATTTATGCATAAAAGTGTAATGGTAGACTTAATGTCTAAGGCATTCTCTACCAATCAACCATAGGGTGGTATGGAAATGAATGAAAAGGTGCACCACACTTTGATTAAGAATTTAAAGGGTAAGAGTACATCTACAACAGCGTAGTCAGTAACACATGTACAAACAGGGTTGGATACATGCACAGTTTTTTGTCTGGGGTAATTTTTTTGTTTTATATGGAATAGGGGCAAACGAGCAGACGTAGCGCCTCATGGTAAGTGATTACCGCCGCCCATAGACACCCGCAATTCCAGAGGCGTCCCAAGTGCGTTGCCGGCCTTGGGGTTGGGGAGGGGGATGAGAGGAAGGATTGGATTATGGGCCTCTGGAATCCTCACTTACTCGGTGAAACACAGTGCAGGCGCTGTTTCACACCGGTTTTCACGCCGGCCCATGCAAACCGAAGCGTGACTCGCCCACGGTTGCATAAATGCTTTGAATAATCTCACGTATTATTAAATTATCTTCTTTTCAGCATCATGTGCATCAGCCTTGGACCCTGGCGATGGTTCCCCCTGGGGCTTGGTGGCAAACTGCGCTGGCGAGACCAGGGTCGGACAGACCGAGGCGGTGTACTCCGAGGGTATCTTCACCCTCAGTGTAAATGTAGCTAAGCAGTGCGCCAAGTTGAAGGTGCCACGGCTGGTAGAGATTTCCAGTGGACAAATTTACAGTAGTGACAAGGTGAGTTTAAATCGTTTTATAATTTAAAAAAAAAATAGTCATCAACATTGAAACATACAACAAGTAAACATAAACAACTTATGATTATTTGATGTATGTATTACTATTTTTAGATTTTCCTGAAATGCTCTGAAAATACCAACTGCAAAGTATAACTAATGATGTTCTCCTCCTAACCGATTACGGCCACGGCGGCCAGTCTCAATGGAGACCAACCAACTACGCAGGAGATATTATAGTGCACAAGTGTGTGCGCAAACACAGGTGCACTCTCTGTTCCCTCACTCTCATAATCCGATGGGACGATTAACCGACACGATCGGGGTGAGCTCAGGCACAGGACCGACTGCTTTACGTGCTCTCCGAGGCACGGGGGTTCAGCAGACTCCAACTTCAAAACTCTGGGCTATTATTAAGTGTTTCTATAATCTGAAAAACTTAATAATACATTTGACCCGACCCCAGATTCGAACCCGAGACCTCTTGATCGGCAGTCGCATACGTCCACCGCTAGACCAACGAGGCAGTTAAAGTATAACTATTATTACTTGCCTAAAACATTCTGAAGCAATTATGTGTTTCTATGGTTTAGTATCTTTATATGGTTTGCCCAGTTTGAAATCAGTCTTCTGGTTAATTTTAATCCTCTGCCCTAAGACAGAAGGGAGCCTTTTCTACCTCAGACGCATAGTACATCTTATGTGTATCCAGTTTTGCAGCGCATTATCTTTTAACTAAACAAGAAAACAAATTAATTTGTATAACTTTAAATAAGTCAACAATTAGGGCATAATTATATTAAGAATCTCTTCACAATTCACTGACTATCGTTAATCTCATACACATACGATAATTTCCTAACATTACATGTTTCAAGTAATATTCAAACATGAAACAGAATCATATAAATATTTGTATCGTCAAAATGTATTAAAACCGTTAAAAGGATAATAATATATTCAGTGATAAAGGACCCTCACTTCCGTCCATTGCTCGTAAACTTGTTCGATAGTGTGACATTGAAGTGGTGACGCCATTCTAATATTGTCTCGCTGACGTGACGTCATGGGTCGCTCGGCTAGTATCAGCGGATGTACTTGCATTACATTTGGAATATTGAACGTTTTTGTTCCATTCCTGTTAAGAGAATGGGAAAACCTTGTAAAATGACTTGTTATTCATTAATCGCTCTGTAAAAAATACTCATTAATGTTTTTTTACTTTAAATGTTGGTCCTGGTCTAGTAGTATCGGATGGTCCTTCGAACTCTAACAAATTAAGTAGGTACTTACCTAAATCAATAAGTACTAGAGCAGCATTTTAAACGTGGAGAGCCGTACTTCGCCCCGAATGAGTGAGGTTACTTGAACTATTCATGGGTATGGATTGGAACTCTGAATGTTACGAATGGAGGGGTCTCTAAAGGTGGCTTCGCACTTATGTGACCCGTCTTTAAGTTGCTTTATCATGTCCTCGGCGACCTTTACGCGATACAAAATGTAAAAATCACAACAGAGGGCATTGACCTCTTGAAACTCTTAACATCGCCTTATAATATTTTTACAATGCCATCTAGCACAACATAACGATACTTGAATAAAGTTATTGCAAAAAAAATTACCTTGTGGGCACTATAAGTCGTGTGAAAATAGAGTTACTAATTTTCTGTGATAAACAATTATCATTTTGAGTACAATTCCCCACAAACCCGTATTTTACATTCTAGCCTCATAAAGAAGACGGTCCAGTAGACCCATGGACAGTGGAAGGTAAGATGAAAAATAAAGTGGAGCAGGAGCTGAAGAATATGTCGTCAGAACTGAACTACACCATCATTAGGCCGGGGATAGTTTATGGGATCGGCGACAGACGGAGTTTGAGTAAGTTCTCTTGATATTACTAGTTAAAGAAGGTTGAGTTAGTTAGCGAAGATTTTTAATTCCACTCGACGTGTGTGTTTTTATTTTGCAATTTCATAGCACCTTTCTAAATTAACGGGTTTTCTCTTTTCGTCCTTTCTTTACGGATAAGACCTTGTGTTTAGTGATGAAATAAAAAAATCCAAATTTACAAGGCATGATATGTTATTAGAATAATCCAATGGTGTTATTTATCAGCGGTGTTATGAGTTTCATCGGTAATTTTTCAGAGTTCGGATGTATTTACTTCTTTACTTCAGTAATAGGCATGATGACTAATTTTGAAAAACTGTTTTATGATGTTTGGAAGTATCTCCTATTGTCAAAAACAGTTATATATCTACAAAAAAGAAAGCTTTAGTGGGAAAAAAATTACGATTTAAATTTTAAGTTTAAATTTCACGAGAAAACGCTCGGTGGTGTCATGGCGTCTGTTTGTATAAGATGCGACGTCACCATCTGTCAACCAGTGTCAATTGTAGCTCTTTAAAACTGTAAAGTGATCGTCTATTATATCCGAACAAAGTAACCTTTTTGCATAAGTGACTTTACTCGCCCCAATTGGTGTTCAACTTAACATGGCGGATTGTTGTATTTTGTAGTTTAATTTTTGTTAATTAATTATTAACCTCGCTCTAAATATGAAAATAAATGCAATTTTTATACTCTATGAACCCCACTTCATCAGATAATTACTTTAGTAGTTCTTGCTTACTGTCATCATGCCTATTTTGAACTTGTAAAGTAACCTCAACGTAGAAAGGAAACTCTAAAGAATAGTCCTATACCTAAATGAGTTAGTATCAATTATGAAGTGGTATAGTAACGTACTCTCTAACTAACGAAATCTAAGATTCTAATTAATGCACAGTAGGACGTACTACGGTTTTCATACCGTGACCCTCTAACCATGAATCATTCTGTCAGACCTACGTTGAGAACAAAAAAAATTTCGTAGCATTAAATAAAAACAAAAACAAAAACAACAACCCATAATGTCCCACTGCTGGGCTCGGGTCTCCTCTCAGGAGAGGGTTAAGGCCATACGTCCCCACGCTGGCCAAGTGCGGGTTGGGGACTGGCAAGAATACGCTGTGGCTACGTAAATCTTGCCGTTGGATGTTTTTAAGCCGCCCGAAGGCCCCCAACTAAGCTTCACGACTGTTATCGTATGATAACAACCGGGACCGACTGCTTAACGTGACCTCCGAATCACGGAGACGCTCATGGTAACATGCCACCAGCGGTCACCCATCCAGGTACTGACCGCGCAATCGTTGCTTACCAAATGTAATTAGCATTAAATGTAATTGTCGAATTATTAAACCAGTCTTTACAAAGGGGTGCTCATTGTAGTTCTAGAGTAGTAAGTTTTATAATATTCTTAATCTTAGTTGTTTAGAACCTGCATTTTAATCATGTATGTTCAATTCAGCCCCACGTCTATTATACGGCGGTATCTACAAGCACATCAATGAGACCATGAAGCTTCTGTGGACGGCCGATCTCAAGATGAACACGGTCCATGTAAGGGACATGTGCCGTGCCATATGGACCCTCGGCACCAAACCAGAGGCCAACAGACAAACATACAACGTGGTGGATGAAGCTAACAGCACTCAAGGAAGCCTGGCCGAGATCGTAGCTGAAATATTCAAGATCAATCACGATTATTATGGCACTGCTATTTCAACTTTAGCCAAGGTTCGTTATTATTTTGGATTAGTGATAACTATTTATATCACTCGGTTATTTTACATTCAAAATATGTAAAAATTGTTTTTTATGAACTTTTAATATCAACAATAAGCTCCGATACCATTTGTCCGATAAACAAAATAACGTAGTACCTAAATGTATTGACACAGTGTCGATTTACATAACTGGAGAGTTTTATTTCTTTCTGATTAATACCCGTTACTGGGTGTTAATATTGAATTTTGATTGAATGCTCCTCACACTTCAGTACAAACACTGAAAAGGCAGCAATTATTGGAATCAAATAATTTTACACTTAATATATTTTATATAAATACAGAGAGACATATAGAGATCCTCCAACAGGGTATTTGTGCTTTATTGAAACAAACAAACAAACAAACAACAACCCATAATGTCCCACTGCTGGGCTCGGGTCTCCTCTCAGGAGAGGGTTAAGGCCATAACGTCCCCACGCTGGCCAAGTGCGGGTTGGGGACTGGCAAGAGTACGTTGTGGCTACGTAAATCTTGCCGTTGGATGTTTTTAAGCCGCCCGAAGGCCTCCAACTAAGCTTCACGACTGTTATCGTATGATAACAACCGGGACCGACTGCTTAACGTGACCTCCGAATCACGGAGACGCTCATGGTAACATGCCACCAGCGGTCACCCATCCAGGTACTGACCGCGCCATCGTTGCTTACCCTCGATGATTGTTTCTAGTCACCGAGTGCAACTGGGCTATGAGCGCTATGAGTGCTTTATTGAGTCTGCTCTTAGTCGACTGAATACAAAAAAAAAATTGTCGGTTAGACGGACATCGCGTCGGTGGCGGAGGAAGCTAACGACAAGCACCTGACGGCGTGGGCCGACATCTGCCGCAAGTACTTGCTGGAGCACACGCCGCTGGAGCCGTCGGCCGGCGCCGAGCTGCTGCTCAACAAGCAGCTGTGCCTCGACGCCAGCAAGCTGCGCCAGGCCCTGCCCGACCTCGATGTGCCCGCGCCTACCCTCGACAGGCTAAAAGAGGTACTATCTTCATCGAACTCGTACCCGTCTCATTCATTTATTCCCACGAATTAAGTCACTATCGATTTTAATCTAGTTTTCACTCGTAATGTTATGAATCAGTTAGTACAAAAATCTGTATTTGTTACAATCTTGGTTGGTTGTTTGGTTGATATGGGTTGATTGGTTGAACAGCATATGTCCCGCGCCCCCATATTTTAATATTTTGTTAATTCGTTTCTTGCCGAAGTATTTTTGTGATTGTAAAATGATTTTATGTTGAAAATACTTCACAGCTCCATAATTTGTTACATAAAAAATTGTTGTGGCAGTGAAATTAATTTGCGATTAATTAAAGAAATTCTGACCTAACTGATAGAGATATCTATGGCCATAGAACGGCCTACTGTAAGATCGACCAATGAGGGGACAGTTGACAATTCGACGCGCGACAGATTGTGATTTAATGGTTTTACTTTGATACATTACAATTTATCAAAAATAGTACGTTAAATTGTAAGCATCAAGTCACAGTTGACAATCTTTTACTGCCTCGGTGGCGCAGTGGTAGCGTACGCGACTGCTGTCCTTGAGGTCTCGGGTTCGAATCCTGGGTCGGACCAAATGTTTGTATGATCTGCAAATATTTGTTTCGGAGTTTGGGTGTTTTCTATGTATAATATGTATGTATTTACAAAAAAAAAGTATTTATGTATTAATATCAGTTATCTGGTACCCATAATACAAGCTCTGCTTAGTTTGGGACTAGATGGCGTTGTGTGTTAAAATGTCCGAAAATATTTAAAAAATATTTATTTATTTTGACAGTTTACAATCTCGCTCGGTAGATTATAATCTAACAGTTTTTACAATCTCACAGTGACCTTTCAGGCATCCTCAGTTTCAGGGCCAAAGCTAAAAATACATAAAATCTTGTTTTTGCCTGTATGCACATAACTATGTAGTACTGTTTAAAACAGAAATAGCTTTCAGATGTCCTTGCGTGGCATTTGTTTATCTCTAAACATTCATATTAAGTCTCCAAAGTAAGCAATCACTAAATTATCTTATCTATATCTGTACCAGGTGCTGCTGGACTACGCTTCGATGAATCTCTTCCCAAAGGAGCTTCTCCTATGACCGACTTAAAAGTATTCAAATACAAAACCATTTTTATGATAAAAATGAAAGTTTTGACAAATTCTCACCATTTTGTTCCAGCTTATAAGTTTAGGTCCCGACTTTTGGGGTCACTATTATATTGAATATAGCTCAATGCTCTGTGTAGTACGAAATATTGAAGGTTTGAGATGACAATTAACCTCCTGACATTGTATTCTTATTTTGGGGAATTATTGTCGTCTCAAGCGTACACGTGTGTGTCCCAGTATGTGTATGTTACATACTAAAATTATATAACAACAATATAATCTAATAAATATTGTAGACGCGTGTGGTAGATTTGGTGCTTGTCGAATGTGAGATCGTATATACATTATACATAGTATATACGATACATTTAATAAATATAAACATTTTGAATCATAATGTTCTTGTAATTCAACACTGTGATAACAAGTGAGAAATTAAAAATCAAAAATGTCCCGAATAGTATTTTTTTATAAATTTTATGACATAACTAAACGACATTACAACTAACCATAGCTTATTTAGTAAGGAATTGAAGACTGTGGATACCAAAAAGCAATTCTGACATTTTGCTTTTTTAATTTCAAAATAATTTTTTTTTCAGAAACTCTGCATTAAATGTTACATCCATTGTAAGTAAAACTACTTGATGTGTAGCGGAAACAATCGTGTACTAACAAATATAAAGCTCAATTAAGCGTAGTACTTAAATGTATTTCTTTTTATTTTAAAATGGTGCAAAAATTATTTAGTTCTATATTGCTTAAACTCTCTACAAAAGTAAATTTACTTGAAAACACGAATATATTATAATAAATTTTAGGCGTTATGAAAATTTTGTTGGTAAAATATGAAACAATAACATCACAAACTATTCAATCAGTATTTTAAACGACAATACAATATGCAACGTGTACACCCACTTGATGAAAATAAGGGATGAAAGAATGTTTTTAAAATTGAAATGACACCTCTTTGTAAGGCATAATGTTGCAATATAAAAATTATATAAAAACCAGCTTAAAATAAATTAGCTTGTAACCTGTTTTATAATTGATGGAAATAAAAATAAACGAGATTGATTATATTTTTTCCTTAAAAAAATAGTAAAAGTATCTAAAAATAAATGTAAAAAAAAATATCATGCTATTTGCTACGGGATTTGACAAATATTTATTTAGCAAATTACTTTTCCCCTGTGTCACAACATCCTGAAACAGGCACTAAATAGTGAGCTAAGCATAGTTTAAGTGAAAGTCATGTAACGATTAAGAGCTTAATTTCTTTAAGTTGGCCTAATTATCAATATAAAATTGTTTATGTATAAATATTGCTCCGTTTGAACTTTCCAACATAAAAAAATGTAATTTATGTTAAACATACAAAGCATTTTGGTTTATTGACTTGGAAGTTTTTATTGAATGTGTACTTTTTATACAGCTTACTATCGAGGTAGAGAAAAGAGTAGAGGAGACAGAGAAGGAGACATTAACAGTTATAATTCTTTGTGAATGTATGTTATGAAAGGTCTTAACATCGTCTATATGTCTAGATAATGTGTATTGTGAAAATTAAATCAATAAATATCTTCCTGAATCCAACTTGGGTGTATAGATCCAAAATACCTTGTGGCTAATATGTTTTAGGTAAGAATGTAATTTTGTAAGATTCAATTGATATTGTAGACCACTTAGTCAATTGGTCGAACCGTTAAAATAATAGCAGTACTCAATAATGACTTGTTGCTAACTACCACCACCAGCTGTCTCCTCCCCACCACTCCTTAAAAATCCCAATCCCCATCTGAAATAATCAGCGGGGTATAGAATGTGTTAGATATTTTTGATGTTAGTATACCCAACACGAGTGATCGCTGAATGGTCACGTTCCGCCTTCAATGCCTTACCATTTTATCCACAAGTAAACATAAAAGCAATGTATTTTTTAAGATGCTTGTTTATAGTGTATTGTATAATAAATACTTTAAAAGTATCGTAATTTTTTATTTAACTCCAGTTATGACTTATTAGTGTATTTATATTATGACTACACGGTTGGCCTAGTGGTTTCAGTGGTCGCCACACCGCTTCCTACTGCGCCAAGTGTTGTGGGTTCAAATCCTACATGGGACAACACTTTGTGTGATCCATAAATTGTTGTCTAAGTTTGGGTGTACTTTGTGTCCGTGTCATGTATGTTTGTAAAGATCCCCGTGACACGGGAATGTGTATTCCTAATGCGATAGTTGTCATTTTAAAATAAAAAATAAAACTAATACAAAGGATTATGTACAAATTTGAATGTGTATAGTTTCACATGCTGGCGATCTAACCTCGAATACTTGCTATTCTAAAATAACGCTCTCAAACAGCGATTTCTGCTAAATACAAATACTTGTATAACCCCAACGTATTAGCGGATTGACTGTGATAATGATATTTGCAGTGTTTCGGATATGAAACAGTGTTGACTCCCATTATCTACTGGCCTTCGTATTGCGTGATATTATTTTTAGCTGCGATCTCCACTAATACAATCGACAATAATACAAAACTGTGGAATGAACTGTCGTCCCATACCAATACGCCATTCAAGAAAATAGCTTATTCCTTCTTAAAAGGCCGGCAACGTACTTGTGATGCCTCTGGTGTTGCGGGTGTCCATGGGCGGCGGTAATCGCTTACCATCAGGCGATACCTCTGCTCATTTGCCATCTATATCATAAAAAATTCATTTCGTGTTGATACTACTATCTTTGTGAGATGTAGTTTGAACTATGTGTGTGGGTATGATGTCTGTATTACCTTCTGATTGATGTGAATTTGGTGTTATAGCACAAACTAGTTCAAGAAGAACAAGTTCACAATATATACATATATGATATGATAATGTACTATTGTAATATTAATGAATTAATGTAGTGTTTTTGTTACAAACTTGCATGGTCCGAACCATATTCATTTATAGTATGACTGATGCGTAAACAGTTACAACAGAGGTTTTTCTCATTATTAGGTTTTAGTTTATCCTTGAAAGACGATCATATGAATAAATAGGATGATTCGAATTGAACATATTGCATTTGTAACGCTGATAGTTAAGACGATCTACTACTTGTGTTTGTATTTTGCCGAGTGCTGCTAACATGCCTGTGTGATTTTTTATATTTTAGTTTACTGGACTATCTGATTGCTTGTTTTGTGGTTTAAAAGTTTAGAGAAAATCAACTCTGCCCTTTAAGAATGACATCAAATCAGTCAGCACTATCTTTCTATCCGAGGATGCATTCGTGACTGAAACCTTGTGGAACCTAGTTTTGAAGCTACGATGTTATTATGTATCCCATGAGCATTGAAAACTTTGGGCGAACCCACGGAGTTCACCCAAAGTTTACAATACACGAATGTTCCTTTAAACAGTGTCAACCAGTTTACGAATTTGTGACGATGTTTCTTTACTAATAGATTAAATTGAATAATGCTTTGACGTGATTTTGAACTAACCGGTTATTATTGTAGCTGTTCTGTAAAAGGAAAATTCTAAGGCTTTTATAACGAAGTGCGTCACCGGTTAGATCTCGACGTAAATAATGAAACTCTAAACATTATCGAGACTATTACTGTTGTGATTCACGATGATTCGGCTCGAGGGTCCAATTTATGTAGGCACTTCTAGCGAATATTCAGGTAGGTAGGGTTTTCTTCAATGAATTCCTTTATATAACAGTCTAAATGCGGATATTAAAATAAATTGTACAAATAAAATCCAGAAGGCATAAGTTGAAAATAAAACCAAATCGCATTTAAGTTGTAAAAATTACAGACCGACTGAAACAACACGACACGCGTTTGTCATGCTGTTCTATTCGCCATGTAAATTATAACTTAGAATGTTATTTGTAAAATTAATGTTTAAAATTACAAGTTTCTTATGTTTTATTTAGAATTATCAAACATTGGCATGTCGGTGATACGAACCCAGAAGATTTTCTGCTACCAAAAAATCCACAACGTGGCTAGTTTTTAATAGATATATTTTAGTTTCAATAACAGGGAGAAAATGGCTGGGAGTTTCAATTGCGTTCGCTGCGTAAATAGTTAGTTTCATGAAAATAATGTAGTACATAATTGTTCGTCTTGAAAAATTCTAAAAGAGGTCCGTGGCATCAATCTATTTTTATGAGAGAAATAAATTTGTTGCTGCAATATAACATATACATGACGCTACGGGCAATAGAAGACCGGACCGCGTAGATCAGTTAGTTCAAAATAAAACTTCAAACTTTTAACCGATTTATATTTAAATCACAATAATACACAGCTTGGAATACATATCGAGGGAACATCTGTATCCATAATATAACATTTACAGCTGACAGTATAACATACTGAGGCGCTCATAGCCCAGTTGCACTCGGTGTTTAGAAACAATCACCGAGGGTAAGCAACGACGGCGCGGTCAGTACCTGGATGGGTGACCACTAGTGGCATGTTACCATGAGCGTCTCCGTGATTCGGAGGTCACGTTAAGCAGTCGGTCCCGGTTGTTATCATACGATAACAGTCGTGAAGCTTAGTTGGAGGCCTTTGGGCGGCTTGAAAACATCCGACGGTAAGATTACGTAGCCACAACGTTGTCTTGCCAGTCCCCAACCCGTACTAGGCCAGCGTGGGGACGTATGGCCTTAACCCTCTCCTGAGAGGAGACCCGAGCCCAGCAGTGGGACGTTATGGGTTGTTGATGATGTATAACATACATTTTTCTTTCTTTATATTGCACAAATTATATTAAACCGACAAACACTTAATGGATGCAATGATTTGGGTGTGTTTTGTTTTCTCTTTATTCTACTTTTCTATTAGAGTAAGACGGGGTGTGTATTTCCCTTATATAATAAAATCAAATAGTACCCAAAAAAGGGGGCCAGAACACACCAGAGCGAAATGAAAATCGAATCAATGATTGTGTAAAAGGACCAAAAAAAAACTATAAATAGAGAAAAAAAGTTAAATTAGATTGTTTTGAATTAAGGTAAATTTACTTACAAATATTTTTAAGATATAGGTAGGTTCCTTTTTGATTTCTTCATACTAAAGGTACATTTAAAATCCTATGTACTGTTGACAAACTTGAAACGTGACCCACTATGCTGATAAATCGTTTGAAACCATCAAAACAACACAGCATTCCCCCCTTTATATACCGCACTTAGAATGTTTTAAATACTAAGAATATTCTCTGTGTAATTAAATGACAAATAAAGTCGTTACAATTGCAATGCATATTTACGCGAATATCGACCTAATTGTATTAGAATTTTTGCAAGAAAGTAAGCTTATGGTGGGTCACGATTAAAATTTATCGATAGTACTCATAGTACGACGAGAAATAACACAATCGTAGTCTTATTAAGAATTTCAGAGAATTTTCTATTTGATTTTCTCCTAGCCGATTACGGCTAGGGCGGCAAGTCTCAACGGAGACCAGCCAATTAGGCAGGAGATATTATAGTGCACTAGTGTGTGAGCAAACACAGGTGCACTTTCTGTTCCCTCTCTCTCATAATCCGAGCGGACAGTTAACCGCCACGACCGGGGAGACATAAGACGCAGGACCGACAGCTTTACGTGCTCTCCGAGGCACAGGGGTTCAAACCCCAACTTCCAAACTCCGAACTGTTTTTAAGTATTTATATAATTTCGGGATTTGAGCCCGAGACCTATTGATTGACAGTCGCATACTTCAACCGCTAGACCAACGAGGCAGTACAGCAAGCAACATTTTATTTATATAACAACACTTAATAGCTCGTGGAGATTTAAAACAATCAATATTGAAAACCTCTTAATATACATATGTTATTGATACATTATAAAGTAAAAACATATGAATTAGAAAAAAACGGTCAATTCTTTTATTTTAATTGGAAACTATTGAATAGTTCCTTCTGCGGCGAGATATTATTTATAGAGCCAAGTCATCTACTTCTGAGCCGGTAAAGACTGGCATTCAGTAAATTAAAATGTTCAAAAAATTATTCCTAAACAGCTTATAAAATCCAGCAACTGTTTTTAAAATACAGAATAAAACAATATCTATTCATAAAATTAGTATTAACAATAACATTTGACTTTGTTTTACATTTAAAATCGTCAACAGCTATTTATACTCTGCGAATCGTTCGTGAGGTCGGGAAGCAAAAGGCATTGAACCGTTTCGCGGTCGCCGGCTCACACGTGAATATCTCACAGATATCTTCACACACAGTCATAGTTACGCAGCATAGCTTCAAACACAACATAACACAGCACAACAGCAGCAGCAGCTATGAGCGGTGGTCAATGGGGCCCCACCGGGTGACGGGCTCCGCCTCCTCACTGCGACACGGCGCTACGTGGCTGTAGTCAATGGGCGACAAGGAGATAACCTGCACACACAGCTACTCGTGACTGGGCCCCAGCGGGGAGCGGGCTCCGCATCCTCGCTACGAGCGCGATGCTACGTGGCAGTTGTCAGTGAGCGACATAGCCATAACCTGCACACAACTACTCAAGATTGGGCCCCTTCGGGGAGCGGGCTCCGCATCCTCGCATCGAGCGCGGCGCTACGTGTTAGTAGTCGGTGAACGGTACGATGACAACTTGTACACAGAAGCGGTCGCGATGGGACCCAACTCAGGAAGGGCTCCAGCCGGGCGCTACGAGCGCGGAGCCACGTGGCAGTAGTCGGTGAGCGGCACGATGACGACCTGCACACGCAGCTGCTCGCGGTTGGGCCCCAGCAGGTGGCGGGGCTCCACTTCTTCGTTGCTCTCGGAGCACTTCGAGCACCTGCAACCGATTTTAGCATTAGCGATCGAGTATCAATTTAAAAATTCAAATTCGTCACGTATATTACTTTAATTTTGAAATACATTTAAACTTAGTAACTAATTAATTCTATATATAATGTGTATGTATTTACAAAAAAAAAGTATTTATATATAATATATATTGTTTATATCAGTTGTCTAGTACCCATAATACAAGCTCTGCTTAGTTTGGGACCAGATGGCGTTGTGTGTTAGATGTCCGAAATATTTATTATTATTATTCTCTTTATTACTTGTATATACATAATAATTACATTTTTAAATACATATTTAACAAAAAAAAAGAAACTAATATATATTTAAAAATAAACAAAATAGTAGACCACCGACTTCGGGTACAGGGACCAAGAAACCGGTGGTTAGGGCTCCAAAGAAAGGAACCTCCTGACAATACGAGCCGTGTCAAGAAGGACTGCCTTCTGCATCAGACCCTTGATCCAACCATCTAACGTGAGCCTCTTGAGGTGTTGGTCGAGGCTCTTGGCTATCAATCCGTGAACAGACATTATTATTATTATTAATTAGAGACAAATTGAAAAGTTCCAAACGTAGCGACTAGGCCCATCGACCAATCAGTTCGATCAACTGGTAAAAAGTGATCATCCAAAGTGGTTCAAGTCAGACAAAGTGGTTCTTATAAAATAGTCTTCGTAGATTAGTCGTAGTTCTTCCGATTAGTCGGAGTAACTGGAAATCCGCATCGTCCGATCAGCTGTACAAAGTGGTCGGACCATGTGATCACAGCTAATTTTAAATAGAGAACAACTTCTAATAAGAGAAAAATAAGAGATATTTACTTGTGTGGTGGAGGTTGTGGAGGAGGAGTGGGCGGGCCGGGACTGTACAGCGGCGTGTTCAGCTCGTCGAAGTCCAGCGCGCCGTCTATGTTCAGCACCCTGCGCATACGCAACACCACTTATGTTCCTTTCACAATTACAACCCTATCACACAACATATTTTTCATTAAAAAAAATATATATTTTTATTTTTTGAACCTGCCAAAGTGACAACTCTGCCACTGAGAATGCAAACAATGCAATAATACAGCATAGTGACCCACATTATCGCCGATTGTTGATAACATTTCGCATTTAATGAATTTGTACATATTCATTCAATGCGAAATGAGCTTTATCTTTACTCTCACACAGACTAAATTTAAAAAATACCTTCTTAATCTGTTTTTGTTCAATGATCTCAAGTAAAAAAATTGTTAAAATCCCCCCCCCCCTCTTTTAACCCTTTTTTAACTGTAACTATTTTTTTCCCAAAAAAATAAATAAATTATGGTGGCTTATTGAGATGCTTCTGCGCCATCGGGCCTCTGGCCACGAAACACGACAGCATGAACGCTAACATTTCAGGGTAGTGTTCTGTGAGCCCTGGGTCCCAGTCCAGCTAACCTATTGGTGCTGAAATCAATGTGGCTCTAGTACCTTAAGCATTTATTTACAATTCACAACAATTCAATCAATCACCAAACCTATCGAAGACAGTCAGAAAGGAATTTTTGGCCTACCTACTACATTGGCCATTCGGTTTGCAATAAGGTTTGTTTTAAATTTTCCTCCTGTTTGTAGTGATGTTGCCTTGTGTAAGCTTTCTTCCATGATGAAAGAAGGCAATCCATATTATTTATCCGTCACAACATGGACGTAGCGAGGTCCAACAAAAGACATATTAATTTGTAAACAGACATATTTCTGGATGAACATTAATTTAAGTATTTTGCATGTTAGTTTACCTGTTCTGAGCTGAGAAGCGATGCACTCGCTCCACTACAGAGGATACGTGTTCAACACCTTTCTGGACACCCCATACCAGTATACCAATCTGTAATAGTTCGCAATTCGTTAATTAATTAAAAAAATAATTCCAATGACTTGAAAACATTACACTCACAGCTTTCTGATCGTAACCTACCTCTTTCTACAATCGCTAACGCCTCTGTTTTCTTGTATTATTGGCTAATATTTTGTTTTTACCGCTTGACTAAGCGTGTTGTGATGACGTTATTACCATACATTTGATACTTGATATTTTATTAACGTGTACGTTTGTAGAATGCAACTTGGCTAGGGGACTGATTGCTGATTAACACACACAATAATTTGTCCGAGTTGTAATCGAAACCACAACATCTGATTCACAATTAAGATCACTACCAGACGAAACAATAAACATATATATATTGAATAAAACAGAGCTGACCTTGACCCTGACATCTGGCTCCGGCTGTTCCGTCTCACCGTACTGGTTGAGGGTTCCCGTTGGACAATTCTGGCACGTGATGGATATACGCACTGTCCGGAGAACCACCTCCGGTACCTGCACACACGGAACTATTCTGTGATTGTCTTGCTATTATACATTTATAACATCATTCATTATGTTATAACATTTATACTGATAAACGTAGCCACTATTACCTGTAATTTGTGAATGGCATTTTCAAAGGGCATTAAAACAATATATGGTCATGAGGTTCTATGAAAATGCAATGAGGGGAACAATGCAAGCTGTTCGGATTATTAAATATATACAGTGGTGACATAATTGAACAAAATTTCCACATTCCGAAAAATTGTTATACGAACCTACTGACGAACCATATAAAAGTTATCTATTTAGTGATATTGATATATTGCTGTCAAATCTACTTTATTATTTACTAGTTTTTGTCCGTAACTCCGCTCACATGTTTGTAAAGTTTTCTAAAAAGTATCCTATGTCCTTCAAGAATCAAAGTATCTCAATTGCCAATTTCATTAAAATCGATATACCGGTTAAGACGTGAGAGTGTAACAGACAGAGTTACTTTCGAATTTATAATATTTTATCATCATCATCATCATCAGCCTATCGCAGTCCACTGCTGGACATAGGCCTCTCCAATTTCACGCCACTTAGTTCGATCTATGGCTTCTCGCATCCAGCTCCTGCCAGCCGTCTTGCGCAAATCATCGCTTCACCTGGCTTGTGGACGTCCTACACAACGTTTGCCGAGACGCGGTCTCCACTCAAGAACTCGTTTACCCCAACGGTTATCGGCTTTTCGGCAAATGTGGCCAGCCCACTGCCACTTCAGCTAGCTAATCCTGTGGGCTATGTCTATGATCCTGGTTCTTTGTCGGATCACCTCGTAATATTTTATATTATGGTTTTATTGTTTGTTATATTTTTATTATACATTCATTAAAGGTTATAAGCATAATCATTGTTATATGAACAATATTTATGGGTTAAATATGTTAGGAAACTGTTAGCACCACACACAATACCATCACCAATATTACTAACACTCACATCATAAGTACCCGCCCACACGATCAGCAAGCTTTTCTTGAACCAGACACCCTTAGGGTACAGGTCCACCGTCCACTCCGTGAGCTTGTCCTGCGGCGCCACGTCTGCTATCGAGGGTCTGGTGGAGAATATGAAGGTCCTGGTGTGGTAACAGGGGAGGGAGTGGAAGTTGTCCACGGCTAGCACCGAGCCCCACGTATCCTCGGTGTAGAGCCTCGGAGTGAACAGCATGCGACCAGCCTCTGTCTGCTGGACCTCGGCCACACGTTCGTATTGGCCTGACGAATCAAAAATTACATTAATTTTACTTTTCTAAGGGAAGATGAACTACAAATGTTCATTAGTAACACTTGAACTAGCTACATTTTATTTGTTTTATTTGTCATACATTAACTGAAAAACTAATTACAGAAAGGAAAGTCAGGCACCCAGATTTGATGCTGCAAGGTATCAATCAGTTCGCAACTGCCACTAACTCTACTCTGCTTGATGGAAAGCATAAGCAGAATCCAAGAGAGGTGGTCACCATCTTCATTGCGAATGTGGACAGATCAGCATGGTGACCCACACTATGGCGGCCTGGAGAAATGATTTTTCACGCACCGCTTAAAGGACCCGGGATCTTAGTGGGAGGGAAACACATGCAGTGGTAGTGACACATGTTTTGATCGCTCGGCACAAGAAGGAAGAACCAAAACGCTTCGTTCGAGAGCGTATTTACCACTCTAAAAGGGAGACTTAGAATGCCTGTAGAGGAAGAGAGAAGGGGGACTAGTTGGAAGAGCTCTTCTTCTCAAACTCTCCAATCAATTTACATAAACAGTAACCACTTTACCTTAATTCTAACAGGTATTTATATATAGGACAACATCAAAATCGTCAATTTGTAAGCATAAATATAGTTTTGCTAACTCCTTTCATATATATAGTGTCTGTTAAAATATTTAAGACTTCTGACACACAATGCCATCTAATCTCAAACTAAATAGAACACGGAGCGCATTTACAAAGTTCGCATTACGGTGGAACCGATACGAAACCGGAAAAAGGTTTCATAGTCTCTTAACGGTCACCTGACTGGTAGCTCATGGCGATCGCCATTCGTTCCATGAAGAAGCCCTTGTGCTCCTGCGTTAGTGGACACAGCAGCAGCTTCGCCAACTGCTTTGGACACATCATCGGGAACCTGCAGGTAGCAAAACTCGCCATTACTTCGGAATCTTCATCATCGAGATTCATGTTATCACTGTTTATATTCAAAACCCTAGTTGTGTAGTAATAATAATAATAATAGATCTCTTTATTGTGCACCAAATTCATTGCTAAGTTAACATAGAGTTAGAGAAGTACAATTGGCGGCCTTATCGCCCGGAGGCAATCTCTTACAGGCAACCATGGGATGGAGAGAAGACATGATTAAGAGAAAGTGTAAGGTTAGTGTCTGGTGTAAAAATAGTTAAAACGGATTTTTATTGAATAGAAAGGTTTTCATATACCGTTATAGTAATCCATAATATAGATTATATGAAATAAATACAAAGAATAAGTTAAATACAGAATTAGTTACAAAGTTTAATATAATAGTGAGACCCAAGTGACCAAAAAGAAATAGCTTATTAAGAGACGTTGATGTCTGCCAGATAGAATTCCTTTACCAGTCTTTTGAATGCAATTATTGTTTTGCACGTCACTGGTAACGCATTCCACAAACGAACCGCTTAGACACAGAAGCGTATCGTTTCATTTACAAAAATAAAAACTGCATAATTGAAAACTTCGATGAGACTCCCAAGAACAATTCGGGAAGTTCTTACAGATATATGAAACTCAAATAATAGTGTTACCGAGGTCATACACATAACATGTATAGTTATAGTAGAAAAAAGAGTACACAGAACAGAAATTGAATAAGAAAGTATTTTAAAAATGTGCTTTAGTAGCTACCTGACATGTGAGAATACAGCCGCCACAAGTGACTCCCAGTGCATCTTCATCTCAGCCTTGGACAAGTCGCTGGCGTTCAGGCGATCACGCTGTTGGTTCAACCATCGAACCACGAATCTGTCACAGCAAAATATTTCTTAGGTCATAAAAGGAATATTACCTGCAAGTTATGCGCAATTTGCGCGAAGCAATCCGCCAGAAATGCCCGAATTTGTGGAAAAACAAAAATTACGCCCCTGTTCATACATCGCTGCTTGTACGCGATTTCTTGGCCAAAAACAACACACTAATGATACCGCAGCCACCGTATTCCCCAGATCTGGCCCCTGTGACTTTATCTTGTTCCCGAAACTGAAGAGGCCCATGAAAGGACGATGCCACGCCACGATTGACGAGATAAAGACGGCATCGAAGGAGGAGTTGAACCAGATACAAAAGAATGATTTTTTGAAGTGCTTCGAAGATTAGAAAAAAACGTTGGCACAATTGTATAATATCCCAGGGGGATTACTTTGAAGGGGACAAAATAGATATTCACGAATAAATAAATAATTTTTTAAAAATACACAAAATTCGCGATACTTTTTGAACACACCTCATAATACATACTATTTATCATTTACATAAAATAATTATTGAAAACATGTTTACATAAGTTCATAGTAAAAATATTTTTTTATCAATTAAATTATTGTTTGCGTGAGTTCACAAATGTGTGCTTAAAGGCAGCTGTACTCTCTGTACCCTCACTCTCATAATTAAATAGTCCGCTATCCGATACGAAGGCGAGATATCAGGTGCAGGACTGCCTGCTATACGTGGTCTCCGAGGCACGGGAGTTGAGACCCCAACTTGAAAAACTCCAGAATGTTATTTGACTGCCTCGGTGGCGCAGTGGTAGCGTATGCGACTACTATGCTAAAGGGCTCGGGTTCGATCCAGTGTCGGATTTGTTTCGGAGTTTGGGTATATACATGTATGTATTTACAAAAAAAATATACATGTATTAATATCAGTTGTTTAGTACCCATAGTACAAGCTCTGCATAATTTGGGACTAGATGGCGTTATGTGTAAGATGTCCGAAACATTTATTTATTTATGCATTTCTATAATCAAAAAACTCAATAACACTTTTAGGTCCAACCCGGGAACCGAGCCCAGGACCTCTTGATTAACAATTGAGTCTGATAACCGCTAGACCAACGAGACATTCAAACAAACACATATTAAAAAAATTGACCTCATATCTTTCTATGTATGTATACATACTGGTAGAGGCTCATCTCATTGTGTAGAACTAAATCACTTTGTTGTAGCAATTGAACCAACGTCTCTCCCTCCAGTTCGCTGAGATCACTGTCAGACCACACCCACTCCAAGTTCCATTTCACGAAGTTTTGGCACGCCTAGAAAAAAAATCATTGTGATATTTTAATTAGTGCAGTTCCGTAGATACTGCATTGCAAAGGATTTAATTTGAAATTAGAATTGCAAAAAGAAAATCATGAAAAAACGTAACTTAAATAATCTAGTTCATTATAAAATATATTTTATCTGGCAAAATACGGCTAGTGCTGTGGGTTACAGTGAGAGAGGAGGAGCCTGTCTACCGCTGTCGTATGCGTGAGAGAAAGAGAAGCCATGCAGACGTGCACCGTAACGCGTTACGTAACGAAACGGTTTACCCTCCCCATATGAAGTTATCACTTCAAAAAACTAAAAGAAATTTTCAATATTAATGTTCAAAGGCCCTGTATGGGTTCTATTATCTAGGAGATAAATAATGTTTACACAATCATTGGAAGTGGGAGTATAATGTAATTACAGAAGAAGAAATAAGAAAAATTGGACTGAAAATATTCTAGAATAAATTATTCTTGGAAGAATAATAAAACGGATGGCGCGTGCATTTCATTCATCAGAAATGCACGTGTTGCATTCAGTATTATCCGTTAACTACATTAAAATCAAATACGTTGGTCAGTTTGTCTAATCTGGAACATGATTACAACTAAAAGATGCCAAAACAGACAATATTCGTGTAAGTTAGCTATTTTTACTATTAGTAAATAAAGTATTATCTACACTGTACTAACAAACATACCTTTGCAACTTCATTGTGTCCACAGGCCATTGTGTATTGCATCCAGGAAATGAGTTGGCCGCGCTTGGCTGCCTGGGCTATGTGCTGCGCCATGTATCCCAGGCACAGACTGACTAGATCCTGGACAGGAAAAAAAAATAAGGACTAGCACCACATTCTAGAATCTACAAATACGACTCTCAAATTTTACCCGACTATGGCAAAAGGAAGGGTTATAGTTTTGGCAGTCTAATAATATTTATGTTTTAAGGCAGCGCCTAAACTACTGAGCCAATTTATATAAATGATTCGTAATAATGGCCCGGGTTATATAGGCTAATTATTATATATGCTATAATTAATTTGATTTTTCGGGTAAAAAAAAAACTTATTTTAACGGCATAGGAGGCAAACGAGCAAACGTATCGCCTGATGGTAAACGATTACCGCCACGCTTGGACACACCAACACCGGAGGCGTTACAAGTGCGTTGCCAGCCTTGGGGGATGGGGAAGAGGTTGGGGTATGGGCCTCCGGTATCCTCACTAACTCGGTGAAACACAGCCCAAATGCTGTTTCACACCTTTTTTCTGTAAGGCCGTGATATCACTCCGGTCAAGCCAGCCCATGTATGCCGAAGCGTGGCTCTCCCATGGAGAAACAATTGTTTTAATACATAAAATAAATAGATATAATATGGCATGGCGATTGCTTAAATCATTGTGATATAAAATATACATAAACTAACATAGATTTGTACATGCCACTAGATGCGTTATGCATATATTTTTCAGTATAAAAAGTGGACTATACATCAACCCAGGGTGTCCGGTATCTCCATACCATACTATATCTAAATTGGTTCAACTTTTAGAGAGTAGAGAAGAAACAAACATACAAATATCACTCACAAACTTCCTTTTCATGTTATTAGTGTGATATAAAAAAGAAGATTTGTCACCCAACCAAGTTTCAAGGCAATTCTTCTATAGAATTCAAAAATAAAAGACATGGCAATTAAATTCAAAATTGAATAATAGTTAGGTATATTCTAGAAAAATACTTGCCTTTACATTATATTTATCAGCAAGAGAAAGCACTGGCAACACAGTCTGATATGATATCCTTATATGTCCGGTGTAGAAATATCTGAAACAAGATATATTGCTCTCTGTTCAGAATTTGAATTAACAAGAAACTGGAGGATATATTTACATATTTGTTTTATAATTTTGCTTTCTCGGGCTGTGAGAGTCACATCAGCAGTTGTTTAAAGATTGGCTTTAGTCCGCGCAACACCTAGCGGTATACCTAATAAAACCTAATAAGTGAAAATAAGAGCTCAAGTTCCATGAGGTCAGCCTGAATGCTTTAAGTATTGATAGTACATAGGTACTCACTTGATAAAGTGTGGGAACACAGTCGCAGCTGTCGGAGTTTCCTGTAGAACAATTCTACTTTCACGCCACTCGCTCCATTCACGGTTCATCAACATTACCTGTAACCATATTATACATTTTGTTTGTTCAGATACTGAAACATAGTATTGCATAAAGCGTAGATCAAAGTGTAGGGAGAGGGCCTAATGTCGTCTAATCGCATGACATGCCAAAATATGACCAATTTAATTTCCACAAGGAATTTTTGAATTTTCACTGTAATTCTGACATCTTAGGAGATATTACGTGAGATTAGGGATGGAGGAGGAGGTCGAGCCAAATCACACAAAATCTCACTAAAAGGCGACAGCGAGTTGCAAATCCCCAAAATTGCTACAGGTAATTGAGGGCGCACCGTTACCTTAATGGGTATGGTTTGTGGAACGTGTGTGTCATATTATTTGTACGTTAGAACAATATTCCATTATTCATACCTGAAATACCTCACTGCTAGCACATAGGATCAGTCTGTGAGCCGGATACCTCCTTCCACCTACCTCCAAAGTCAGGTCACTCATTAACTGTTCTGCATATAGTGTTGCTATTTTAAGCAGAACACTCTTTGAATTATCCACCTGGAATAGGACATGATATTATTTAGTGTTGCTATATTATGTTTGTATTTACATTGTATACAAGCTCAAATTAAAATTTTTAAAAAACCCTACACAAACTTTTATCCAGTAATCATACAGCAAACATGCCGTACATAATTTTGGAAAAGAGGTGCTTGTGTTGTTACTCCTACACTGCTAGACCGATATTTACCAAACATAACTATATACCACCGCATGGAAACTGGCTTTTGTATGAAAAAATACAGAATCGAAATCAGTCCATCCGTTCGAGAGTTACGATGCCACAGACACAGAGTCATTGACGTCTAACTTATAACACTCTTCTTTTTAGAGTCACGTCGGGAGTTAAAAATGCGTAGATTTTTTACAATGTAAAATTATATCTGTTACAATGCAACTCCAATTTTAATTAAATAAATACTATCATAATATAATTTAGCTTTTAAGAGAGGGTTATATTTTTAAATCTTTACTATTTAATCAAGCATCTAGTATCATATGTATAGTATTATCTTTATGAAGGTAAGTACTGATTAAAGAAAAATAAATAAACAAGATACATTTTTAATTCTCTGAAAAACTTTTCTTATACAATCAATTAGGGTGAAAATTAAATCCAGATTAACTAAATTAAAACATTGATATAATGAGTCTTTAGTATACTACTTTTACAGTGTATGGTAAAGTATACTGTATAAATGTCCAATGATTTCCGGCAATCTAACAAAATTTTAATTTATTGTTTTCAAATCTAAGATGGAACATGAAAATTTACAGGTTTTCATTTCATCATCAACGAATTCATGCTACATGCTGACATAAATTAGTCATTGGTCGAGAATATATTTTTTTAGTATCTTACTATTAACAAGTACCTATTACAAAATGACACCATACAAAACATGCCGAAAACCTAAGAATGGTGGTAAAAATACTGATAAGAATGCCTCCAACTACATTATTATTGTATTAATCTAAAGCTTGTCACGAAAACAACAAGACAGATTGACACCTCTTACCTCGAGATCTTCATTAGACTCGGATTCTTCACACTTTTTAGGAGCTGATGAAGGTACTTGGCGGTTCACCGTTAGAAAATCCATTTCGATATTCCTAATTTACACTCATTTATAGAGAAAATATATATTTAGTAATGATAATACTTCATTAAAATATTGAATTGACAATTTGACAACTTCGATTTCTGCTCACTAAAGATGAGACGTATTATTTACGCTACCAGGTTTTAAAACCAGGTATTTACTGCAAAGTACGGCGCCCTGGTACGAGCAAAAATACTTGCAAGTATTTAGAAAATGATTCATATCACAATAGGAATAAAACACACAATCGGATTTGTGAATAAAAAAAGACTTTGAACTTCAAAGTACTTTTTTATCTATACGATTTTGCTCCTTACTCGTCAAAATTTACGGGTTGATTTCCTATTCAGGTCTTTTCAAATTTGAAGAGATGAGCAGTATTTACTTTGAAGTACGGTGCCCTGGTATGACAAAAAAATACTTGCACGTATATGAAAGCACATGTGCTGAAGCAGAATGCTAAAAAACTTAAAACCAACGCATAGGAAAATTATTCATATCATTCCTATTAGAATAAAATACACAATCGGCTTTGTGAATAAAAAAATACTTTGTACTGCAAAGTATTTTTTATCTATACGATTTTGCTCCTTATTTGTCAAGAGTTACGGGTTGATTTCCTATGCAAGTATTTTCAAATTTGAAGGGATGAGAAGTATTTACTTCGAAGTACGGCGCCCTGGTACGACAAAAAATACTTACAAATATGTGAAAGTACATGTGCTGAAGTCGGATGCTAAAAAACTTAAGCCAGTGCTTAGGAAAACGATTCATATCTTAATAGGAATAAGAAACACAATTGGATTTATGACTTAAAAATACTTTGAACTTTAAAGTAACTAAAAAACTTTAAAAATTAATTAAAATTTACCCAAGTTTAAAAATTCATTAAAATTAGCGATGAGACGTACTTGCAAATCGAAATACTAAGTACGAGTACAGAAAAATACCAGGGTCAAAAACCAGGTTTTAAAAATACTAGAAAGTATTTAAGAGTATCAAAGATTTTTAAGTATTAATATATTATATGAATAACGAATCGGGCTGCTATCCTGGACGTTTTTGACACTGCAGATTTGTACGATACCTTGCACATCTTGCATTTGCTTTATTTTCTCCTTGGACCACAACTTGATCCCACGCTAAACTTTCTTAGGAGCCATACTTATAGATTTGTACGAAGATAATTACCTATTTTACTATTAAATATTAACGACAGTAGCCTATGATCTATTTGTACACAAAAACATTATTAACGCACTATTATTTACAGTTAGAAAATCGTTATTTCCAGCTAATAAACACAATAATGTTCGTTTTATTTATTAAAAATAAAAGTTTATAAAATTGACTTGTAATTAAATAAACACTTGAAAATTGGAAGTTAACTATTCAAAAAATAGGTCACGTAATAAGTTTATAATAAACAACTGAATTGACAAAAAAACTTAAACGAAACTTTTACTTTCTGGAATGTAAACAAAACTCTTATTACTTGCAATTTCTTAAGAAAATACTTGCAATTATATCTCTTATGGCTATAGATTTAAGGGTGAATGGTGCGTAATAATCAACAAATATTTTATGAATGCATGTTTACGCAATTATGCTCCAATTTTGTTTCAGTTATGTGAGGTTATTTAGTTAGCAAGTTCTTAAAAATCTTTGATACTCCTCTAAATATTTTTAGTATTTTTAAAACCTGGTTTTTGACCCTGGTATTTTTCTGTACTCGTACCTAGTATTTCGATTTGCTAGTACGTCTCATCGCTAATTTTAATTAATTTTTATCCTTAATTAATTTAAAATACACAAGTTGCGATGTCCTTAATTCAAAGATCATAATAAATGAACATGTCTAATAAAACGGATCTCTAGGAAAAATGACGTCAAACTTATTATTTAATCAATAAATATGCTTCACCGAAGTGAAGCGTTTCAAAAATATGAAAGACTCATTTGAGTGTTCCCCTCCACGGAAATCTTTAGTAAAAGGCGAAAGATTTATGCGTTATGAAGGGAAACCAGAGATACAACGCTTTCGAGAAATCGAGCGAACCTAACCCAATAGTGGAGACTCTTAACACCGCATTTTACGAAATGACGTCATACTTGGAGTGCTATCTATTGGCCGTAATGCGAACTAATTTTCCTACACTAGCTAGCTAACTTTCTAGCATTGTACTACACGCAGGGGTAGAAAAACAAGAGATGAGAAATGCAGTTTATGACAATTTTAGTGTATGTTAGCTAGATATCTTTTTTACTAGACTGCAAAAGAAGAATGTCTTTCGCACGTATCGTATATGTTTGTTTTTAATTTTCTACATTAATAACAGAATGAATTTCAACACATATGGTATTGTTTTATCCGTCTCAAGAACCCAAGTATCTTTAGACGGCTTTTTTACGAAAAATCAAAATTGAGTCGGCTATGAAAATCAAGAAAATTAAAAATTTACAAAAATGTATGATTTAAATTAAATATTTTAAAAATAAATAATTCGTTTACAAAAAGTTAGGCATGACGTAAAATGGGCCACGCTTGTATCGGACCTCTGCTGTTTAGTATATTAGGTAGCCGGGGAACCAGGTGCACCCTAGGAAGGAAAACCCTGGCACCCCGACGTACCTCGAGCTACCCACCGTTTGTAGGTGGCTCCTCCTGTGAGTGAGTTAATGTCACCACTCCTAACAGCAGACTACAGGAGTAAACTATAAAGGATAATGCCACTGCAAAAGGAAGAAAAACTTGAAAGAAACCGTACCAACCTGTCTGGCCAGCGTGGCTATGGTAAGAACTCTTTTCTGAGGAGCGAACTACGTCCAGTGTTAACAACTAAAAGCTATTATTGATAATAAATTGGTATAGTGCTCATATATATATATATATATATATATATATATATATATATATATATATATTTGAATCAACTCCCTCATTAGGAATATACATTCTTGTGTCACGGGGATCTTTACAAACATACATGAAACGGACACAAAGTACACCCAGACTNAATCAACTCCCTCATTAGGAATATACATTCTTGTGTCACGGGGATCTTTACAAACATACATGAAACGGACACAAAGTACACCCAGACTTAGAACAACAATTTATAGATACACAAAGTGTTGTCCCTTGTAGGATTTGAACCCACAACATTTGGCGCAGTAGGAAGCGGTGTGGCGACCAATGAAACCACTTTTTTTCTTTTTTGACGTGGTGGAATGCCTTTACGCACTTCGCTCCCTCCTCGCGGGCACAGGGGGTTCGCTTTGTGTGGGACTCCTGACTGACTCGCCAGACTACCCACTAAACCACCACGGTGTGCCACTCTGCGCCTGAGACGGGAGAGATCCGGGAACCGCTTGCTTACGCCATCCGGACCCCTCCCAGCGCCTGCCCGCACTGAAGCGGGCACCGTCTTCTTATGTTAAACTCTTAAGGTGGGCGACGTACGACCACTGAAACCACTAGGCCAACCGTGTAGTCAAAAGAAAGTATAGTATAGAAAAAGATTAACAATCATGCGAGGAGTGGTGAGATCTTTCTTGCGAGTAGGATATCAAAATTTTTATTTCCGAAGTAGTTCTCTACCTTGAAGAGCAATATTTGACTGTATAAGCATGACAATTAGCTCCGTGGCTATACATATAAACATATGCATGTAATACAATGGTTAGACACTAAAATAAAACAATATTAATACGTAAAAAAATATTTTATAAATGTTTAATAACATGATATGGAGCCAAACACTATTCTGGTATATAATTCAACCACAACTAAACTTTAAAAGAATATATATTATGTTTCGTAAAATATTATCATATCAAGACACTCCGAATACTATTTTAATCATTCCACTTATACGAAAAACAACAAATATTTTATGTATAATTTCTCGATTTCATATAATATTTGTTTTTAGACTTTCGCGAATTTTACACTTATTTTTTATTGTGTAGCAGTATTCATTCGCCACAAAATTATTTAAAACTTTACGATACCTTTAAATCTATAGGCGTTATTAAAGTTCACACCAGTCTAACAGTGACCACGAGCGGTACAACCCGTTCGAAACGTCGGGAAGGAATGTCAGCTTTCACAAAAAATATTGCGGATAAGTCGAGCTCTACAACAAAGACTATAACATGATATTAATATATGCCGAGTTTTTTCTGCGGTATAAGGTGGCAAACACCTGAAACTTACCATTTACCTTTCCTGCCTTCTAATATTACCTGGCTAAGAAAAAAACAATACTATTACATTTTTAAAATATAAACTTCTGATCGAACCAAACAATTGTAAACGGAGTCACGATACAAAACATTTTATTAACGTTACGTTTATTTATTAAGTAGCATCTTAAAAATGGGACGGTACAACAGAGTTGAGGCAACCGTTTCTCATTCATTCCGTTTCACGTAAATTAGCACCCTTTGAGATCCCCACCTTTAGAATTAGGTAAGGGGCTTGGCTTGGACCTCATGTTTTTTAAACCCGTTTTCCCGTGAAACTGGGGTCTCACTGTCGTCGATTTCGGCATGAACGGGGCGGTACTATCCTCACACAGAAGACTAAAATGACAGCAGCAGTGCCGGCGCGTCTCGTTGGTGAATGCGAGACCAGAAGTCCAATGATGCAGGGGTGACAGTCATCGTGGTAAACTTTCATAACCTTTCATTTTCAAATAGCAGTCGGTTTTAGTGACAACACCCTTTTCAATATTAAACATTTTTTTATCATTATTCTAATAGTAAAAATATAAAAAGTATATAATTAAGAAATGAATAAAAAATTAACTATACAAAACATCGTTTCTTACAAAAGCGAATCTATCCAATCCATTGATGGTTTTGTTTGTACAAAAAAACGCTGAACTTTCCGTGCTCAGAAATGTATTAAAGTTTGAAAATAAAGCGTTAATTTTTAACGCTTTATTTTCAAACTTTATTGTAAAGGAATATTTAATATAAATTAACATTTAAAAAATATCAAATAACTTTATAAAAGTTAATTTATTTTAGTAGATACTTAGTACCTACGTTAAGATATTAGATTTCTTTAACTTTTTTTAAAATTTTATTTCTATCTACGCACCGCGTGTCCATTGCAGTTTTAGTTCAGTCTCATGGTTGCTTTAGTCAAACAAAACTATCAATGGATTGGTTGCTAAACCCATGTATTGTTCTTGCACCGCCGTTCCGTCCAGATGGAGTGGATAAGAGCTATGGAAACTCTTGAAGCTTCCGCAGCCATCTCTTGGAACTAACCTTCTGTCTGAAAAATTGAGAATTTTTAACACGTACATTATTAGTAGTTCTAACTACGATGGGTCTAAATCTAATATGAATGAAACAAGTCACATGATTATGATAATAAATAAAAATAACTAAAAAAAACGCTCAGACGCTGCCGTCTGCACCCAAGCTAGGTATAATATTCTACTTCTAAATACGTACCTGTCTAAGTACAAAAGTTGACATAGTAAAAATGAAGTTTTAAATCTTAGCCAGCAGGCAACCACTTGACCAATATACACACAATGACATAAATTAATCCATTTTAAATTTCGTAAATTTTCACTTAAGGTTATTGTTTCATGTAGTACACACATGGTATATACAGGCCTTAGTCCCAGAGATCATTATAGAAGAACACGGGCGACCTAACGGAGGGGAGTAGCTATATCGACCTTTTCCGATTCAAAAAAGTCATTTTTTTCACACACACATTTTAAACTCATAAAAAAATCGCCTGTCACTACAAACTCATGCATAGCAATTAAAACAATACATTCATAATTTCACGCACACAAATACATTGTGTCATAACAGGGTAACGAACAAGCCCATTAGAGCAAAAGCTCTCACTCTGTCTCACTCTGTCAGTTTCACCGATTGAGTGAGGATTCAGGAGGCCTCAGGTATAATCCCTTCCCAAATCCTCCTCCCCATACTCCTAAATACCAGCAACACACTTGTGACGCCTCTGGTGTTGCGAAGTTCCATGGGCGGTGGTAACGCCTGTCGCTCAAAAAAAATAAAAGAGGGTAACGCCTGCGTATGACCCCCCCCTACCATGTTGCTCTATGATTGCGTTCAAACAAAAATAAAATCTATATCTATGATTTAAAGTACAATGTCAATACATACAGCTGGCACTGCACATTCTGCTTCTTCATGCTTCTTGTTAGCCACCCTGTCTTGATTATACTCTTGCTCCAGGCCTAAGCTCTGTGAAATAGGTTATAATTTCCCAAGTAAGGTATATAACCGTTTTATTTAATTGATATAAAAAATACGGGGTTTTAAGACATAAACAAGTACTCCTTACTTTTATAAGATAGTGGTCCAGGTGGACCCCAGGTGCTTAGAGCAGAATTAACAGGAGTCTGAATTGACATGACGAAATAATTTGTTCACAATTCGTAAGCGTGAAGGTCCACGAAATTTATATGCTTTCGAAAACAAAAATTTTAGACTATGCTAGCTGGCTTCACCTAGCAATGTAAGCAGATAATATTTTAAGAAGCTCAACACACTATAGATTATAAAATCATAACGAAGACTGCATTCAATATCACAAACCTTCAAAATATCCAAATTGCTCAAATGATCGGCTGGCCCAGTTTGTACAAAGTGGCAGTGTAGGTGCTCGCCCTTTTCGACCACCAAGGCACCTCCCGTTTGTTGCCAATCTCCTTTAAAATCGTTACCTAACCCTAATATTACAAAAAAGAAATACTACGCTACAACTATGGAAAGAGCGCTGAGATATTTTTATTACAGATATGTTAGTATCTTCAGATTATGTGTTGCCATAAAAAATCATAATAATAAATAATTTAAAAAGAATAAGTCAAATGCACTGATTCGTCTGTTTTTAATATAGAACAACTCGGTAGGGAGTAGCCACGAGCAGGCGTTCGTCAAAGTATAATCACAAACGGGCCTACGCATTACACTGTTATGTCGTCCAATGTGTGTATATCTGTGTGAAATTGTGAATGTTTTGTTTACACTATTACAAAATTATCACGAAAACGTACGACGCAACACTAACTTTAATTTTCATATTTCCACAACGTCTTTAGCGCTCTTCCCATAGTTATATGGTATATAAATAACCTCTAAAATCTCCGTGTTCGGTAAACGATCGGCCGGTCCGATTGCTACGTAGTAAATAAGCTTCCCGCCTTTTAGTACAATTAATCCGCCGCCATTTTGCGTGCCGTCGCCAATTATATCAGATTCCAGACCTGTTATATTCCCAGGGATTAAACCATTGATATGTCTAGATGGACTTGTTAAGAGTAAACAAAAATAGTGTCCAACTATTGGCCACTAAGTTGTTTTTCCACTGTCGCTGTGTGTGTCAGCTGTCTTAATAAATAAATATCGCGAACATCTTACACACAACGCCCGGGACCCGGGAGTCGAACCCGAGATCTCAAGCACAGCGGTCGCATACGCTACCACTGCGCCACAGAGGCAGTTAGTTATGTATGCTTAATTTGTACAATTTTGTTGATTATAATAAAATTGGTCTTATTGTTCGTTTTCTACTAGCATTTTATCTAGATATATTAATAATTTCAAGCCAAGCTATTATTTTATTAACTAAATTCATCCAAGATGTAAGCGAAATGTACTTTTCAAGACACACACATTATATTTTATATTTTTTGGTCAAATACTTTCATCAACAATGATATTCTATGGATGACTGGTTTAGCTTTAAACTACGCTAAACTGTAGTAGTTTTTTTACGTGCGGTTGCCCCCTCGGGCCCACACCCCACCGGGGTTTGTGGCGGGGCGGTGTGTCGGAATCGAACCGACTAAAACCACACGGTGTGCCATTCTGCGACTGAGACGGGACAGATCCTGGAACCACTTTCTTACGCCATCCGGACCTCCCAGCGCCTGCCCGCACTGAAGCGGGCTCCGACGTCTGATGGGAAAACTCTCAATTTAGGCGACGTACGGCACACGCGTAACGTCGCCCCCTCGCGGCTGACCTGTGAAGTCGATGGAGGGGAAAACCCGTAACTCTCAAGGCGGCATGAGGCGCTAGTAGGCGCGCCTCCGCCACCCAGTTCGCCGGCGACGGATCGGGTCTGAGTGGATATCGTCCTCCCGGGCCTTCTCCGCCGCCTCCTTCTGCGAGATGACTTCCTCGCAGAAGGTCGCGCTGGTGATTCCAACTATCTTAACCTTTAGTGATGAAATGATATTTAAATAACCGAAATAAAAAGTGTGTATCAAATCGGCTGTATGTTTTACTAGTTGAGCCCCGCGGTGTTACCCATGGTACAAAGATATGTGTAAATTGTATCTTTATAAATTGTAGCCTATGTGTTATTCTGATGTATAAGCTATATCATTGTAAAGTTTCATTAAAATCCATTCAGTAGTTTTAACGTGAAAGAGTAACGAACATCCATCCACACTTACAAACTTTCGCGTTTATTATAATATTAGTAGGATGAGCTGCTTTTATGTTTGTTATCTCAGAAACATTTTTTTTATGTTATAGGGGGCAAACGAGCAGACGTATCGCCTGATGGTAAACGATTATCGCCGCCCATGGACTCCCCCAACACCAGGGGCGTCACAGGTGCGTTGCCGGTCTTGGGGGATGGGAAGGGGGATTAGGGGAAGGGGGATTAGGGGAAGGGTTGGATTCTGGGCCTCCGGTATCCTCACTCACTCAGTGAAACACAGCGCAGGAGCTGTTTCACACCGGTTTTCAATACTTAAGAAACTGTCATTTATGAATCGATATCTTTATATTTGTTGTATTCATATTTCATCACATCCTTTAAAGAAAATGTTTTACACTTATGGGTAATTCTTATGTTTAATAATGAAGTTTAATGTTTTTTTGCAAATGTGATTTCTTCTTTATAATTTAAAACATACATAAATGTACTCTTGCCAGTCCCCAAACCGCACTCGGCCAGCGTGGGGACGTATGGGCTTAACCCTCTCCTGAGAGAAGACCCGAGCCCAACAGTGGGACAGATGATGATGATTATAAACGAATTCTTCGCCAAGCTACTAAGCTTGTTGGCGAGGTACGCTCGTTAACAGGTAAATATCTATTTTTAACAACTTAAAACTACATATATTTATCTACAGTAGGCTTAGCAGATTTGTATATACCCTAAGGTTGAAATTGGAAGAGATTGCTTTTGGCAATAAGGTCGCCCTTTCTACACCTGGTCTCACATTTTATGTACTCTCTTCTAACTGTAATATTATAGTGTGCAAATGAAGAGTTTTCCATTTTTTTCTATTCTATACTCTAAGGATGCCTTACAGAGGCTACGTCGAATCAGTGTTTAGGTAAGGATTAATAATATGGGGTAATTCTACGGACATTCATTGTTCAGAAAACATGCATTAGAGGAGTGTATGGTGTCGGCCCCCTAGGTTCGTGTTATTTAAAATACTAAATTTGTTAATCTTGACCTGCATATATGTTTCTGAAATTTACATGTTTGCATATATATAATGAATTCTTTCAATTACTTTGTACTTTGTGTTCGTTTCATGTATGTTTGTAAAGATCCCCGTGACACAGGAATGTATATTCCAAAAGAGGGAGAGGCTTTTTAAAAAATAAAATTAAGGACGATGGTTATACTAAATACAAAAATATACGTAGGCCTTTATTAAAAAGCCTAAATTTGTTTATCTTGACCTGCATATATGTTTCTGAAATTCAATATTTTGTATAAATAATGATATCTTTCAATTTAAGGGCGATGGTTATACGAAATAAAAAACCAGAGATCTTACAAAAATAGTGGTCCCATTTTGTAGGACTACATATAAAATTTGTATTACAAATGTATATTTCAATTTATAATAGATTACCCAATAATAAACGAGATACCATTACACAAATGCAATTTACCCGTGGGAGAGCCACGCTTCGGCAGGCATGGGCCGGCTCGACCGGAGTGATACCATGGCCTCACAGAAAACCGGTGTGAAACGGTGCCTGCGCTGTATTTCACTGAGTGAGTGAGGATACCGGAGGCCCAAAATCCAACCCTTCCCCTCATCCCCTACCCATCCCCAAGGCCGGCAAGGCACTTGTGACACCTCTGGTGTTACGGGTGTCCATGGGCGGCGGTAATCGCTTACCATCAGGCGATACGTCTGCTCGTTTGCCCCCTATTCAATAAAAAAAACAGAATTTATGCAATGTAATGTAGTATAAGTACTTATTAAAATATAATAGTTATTTAATCGATAGTTGTTAAGAAATACGATACTAATTTACACACACAATCGTATTTAATGCTAAACAATGTTTATAGATTATGTTTTTAGTTCTTTTGAACATAAATATTTTTTAGGTTTTAATGTTAATTTATAAACATTTGCACGCCAATTCAAGGTCGAGTATGGTATGATCAAAAACGACCAATTTTACACCTGGTACTAACCTATGTTCTATGCAAATAAATTTCATTTCATATAAAAATATATTTACTTTAAACACAGTCTTGGTAATGTAATATAATATTTTGTTATGCACCATTTTGACGTAAGGTAACTGACAAGTGTTAAGTACTATTTATGCATAAACCCACATCAAAATTTATATAAAATTCAACAACTAAAATTAACAAAATTACGAATTTTTGTCAATATAACATACTGTTCAAACAATTTACTTCTTCTTCTTTTGATGATATTGCAATCAGCCGGATCAGCTATTTCTGCCAATGTCATGTATTTTAAGTCTTCGAGTCTTCAAGTCTTCGTCGTGATGGAATTAATGATAAAAAATATAAAACATGTGGATGACATGAAATGGGGACCGTCTTTCGCAAAAACAAAAAACGATCTCCAACAATTTACTTGCTCACTACTCAGGGCTGAAATATGAATTGCCATCATACAAATTTCTGACCTTTGGCATATTCCTGAGCAATGAGCCTTTAGAATTAAATTAACCCTTTTTTATGATTTTTACATAATGATGGTCATCGAATAACATAGACGCAGAAAAAACTATTCTTGGTTTATTATTATATATTAATAATATTATCAAATTGAGAAGAAGTTCAAAGATATTTATCTACCCGAATGTGATTGACAGCTAGGTTGACAATTTGTTGAAATATGAATTTGACATGCAAGAAAAAAAAACTGTCGGTCGTAGTCTAAAAATGATAAAATTATAAACCATTGACTATTTTGTTATCTGTTATTATCAGATATTCACGTAAACGATGTGAAGTGTAATAAAACCTTACTCAATAAATATGCTACGTTACATTATTTCAATAACAGTCAGTATATAAGATAACACCGTTTCAGGGAGATCGTTTTTTGTTTTTTCGAAAGACGGTCCCCATTTCATGTCATCCACATTTTTTATAATTTTTATCATTAACTCCATCACGACGAAGACTTGAAGATTCGAAGACTTAGAATTGAAGACTCGAAATACTTGACATTGGCAGAAATAGCTGATCCGGCTGATTGCCATATCATCAAAAGAAGAAGAAGAACACCGTTTCAGAGAGTACATCACCGTCTAGTGTTTGTTTAGCATTAAAAAATATACTTACTTTATTGAGTATTGCAAATCTTCAGCTGGTCGGTCAAGATTAGATAGGTGAAGAGAATGATGGCACTGAAGAAGAAGAAGAATATTATTATACTTACACTATGTATGGTCTTTTGTTTCATACTTTATCAGCTATATTTTTTCTTGACCATAACATCAGAAACTGGATTCAATGATAGAATTATATCAGTCATGGATCATCAGGAAATCGAGTGGTTGAAGGAATCCGCACCTAAGCATATTATTAAGTCGGAATCTGATAAGTTTATCAACAATAATGGTGTTATTAGGGGTGTTTTACATAGTACCATGTCAAAATACAGGCCAGATACTAATAACAATTTCAAATGCTTGACAAACAATCAGTGGATCCCGTTTGAACAAGTGAATGATGATTACTGTGATTGCGAAGATGGAACAGATGAGCCCAGCACAAATGCATGTCTCAATGGAACTTTTTTCTGTGATACACAACACAGTGGCAAGCCCATATCTTTCAACAGTGTACCATCTGATAAAGTGAACGATGGCATTTGTGACTGTTGTGACGGTTCAGATGAATGGCATTTGAATTCTAATCAAAAACTTTTATCACAAATGGTAGCTAAGTTTATTAGAGTTTATGTGACAAAATGTCTTAATAAATGTTATTAATTTTACTCTTATTTAAACACCATTGTAATATAAACATGCATTGTTATAAACTATTTGCTAGTTTTTAATTTTAAAGCATATTGTTGTGAATTTTATTTTAATATTTTGCTTTAAGGTATTTTACACTTGTGTTGGCAGTGTAAAGTTATTGATATATTTGTTCAGATGTACATATGTGCTAAAGTGACTGTCCAGGATGTTTATAATGCACATTACTTGTGTTTCATTATCTACGTTGTGTTCAATAATGAACTATATATAGGATCACTTATAACTCTAAAGACTGAAATGATGAATAAAATGTACATATGAATTGTTAGTTTAAATTGTCACATTGTAATTATTGTTATTTTATTTTTATTTATATTATATTTCTTATATATATTGGTCCACCCGATCTCTAAAAATGGTGATTGCTGAAATCCATCCAACTACAGGCTGAAGCCATAACTTCCTTCTTCTCGAAAACCATGATGTTCATTATTAACTATCAACACCTACAGTATCTAGATGGTCATCATCTGCTTAGTGACCAGCACGGCTTCTGTAGCACACAAACTTGCAGGATGCAAGACTGTGTTCTACAGAAGCCTGCTATCACCTACTTGTCTCTCCTCCATATCAACAACATGTTGTAATTTAGTGGCATTCATTCTTATGCGGATGACAGCACGGGAACTCTTTGGAAAAGGTCTCATATTAAGGTAGACTTAATTTAGTCCAATTTAACCCCACAAACACACAAAATTACATGCTCACTGCTATAATACTGCCGTTAATTGTATGTCCTCGTTTTGAAGATACTCCCTTATCTACCTCAGCCAATATTCTAATACTTGGTGTCGACATACCGAGTGAAGTCCACTTTCATTGCCGTTTGGACGCTAAGGCCTAATTGGCCTCGAAGAGGCTTGGTGTGCTCTATATATCGCGACGATATTTCACTCCGGCTCACCGCCTTCCGCCTTATAAAGCGCAGATTCGGCCTCATATGGAATACAGTTCTCATCTTTGGGCAGGGGCATCCCAGTACAAGCTCCTCCTGGAAGGGCAGGGGCATCCCAGTACCAGCTCTTCCTGGAACACTTTCAACGGAGAGTGACTCGAATCGTCGTCTTGCCTAGATGTTTCAAATCAGCAGGACTCTGGCGTAGCGTAGATATATACTCTTGCTACGCATCTTCTATCGCATTTACTATGGGGAGTGTTCCAAGGAATTGTTTGAACTGATCCCTGCTGCCTCTTTCCGCCATCGTCCTACATGACAGCAGCTTCACCCCCATTATTTAGATGGTTGGCAATCCACAGCAGTGAGCTTCCTTAAAAAATTTCTGTCTCGCACATAATGGCTGTGGAATGATCTGTCACCCCTCGTACGACCTTAAAACCCTTAAGAAAAGAGCGTACTCCTTACAAGGCCGGCAACGCACTTGTGACGCCTCTAGTGTAGGCCTGGACGGTGGTAATTGCTTACATGAACGTCTGATATGTATATAGAAATATATGTATAGACTGCCTCTGTGGCGCAGTGGTAGCGAATGCGACTGATGTGCAAGAGGTCTCGGGTTCGATTCTGAGTCGGACCAAATGTTTGTATGATCTGCAAATATTTGTTTCAGAGTTTGGGTGGTTTCTATGTATAATGGGTAGTATTATAGGTATAAGACAGTTAATATAGTCCCATCCGACCAACGCCATCTAGTCCCAACTAGATGGCGTCGTGTGTTAGATGCCCGTGATATTCATTTAATGTTATTGTTTTTTTATTAAACGTGCAAGCTTTTCGTCTTAAAATATGAACATATCTACTGTTAAGAGATATCTTAAGATACACAATAAACTACGAATAGTTGACAGTGCCATCAGGTAGCTAGGCATGTCATAGGTAGTGTTCATATAAAACCCTTAATGTAGGCAAGCTTGTAACATTTTATGTTAGTTCGCAGCTAGTTATTTTGATGTATTTACACTAAAACTGTAACAAATTTGCCTCATCAGCAATTTTATACTACTATGGGATATGTTAAGTCCAAAAATCGATATTGCAATCCTTTTATAAAACCGGTTATTATAGCAGTACTAGCTGACCCGGCAAACTTCCCACTGCCTTATTTTTATTCGTGGATATTTTCTAAATTGCCGAAGTACTTCTTTTCGTATGTATACCCGCTTCAGCTTCCCGGGTTGCGAGTGTGACCTACAGTCGCAGATGATGATGATGATTACACTTCCGGCTTGTTTATTTTGCTTCTATACAACAAAAATATCCAATTTGTTGAAGTTGATCGGGAGTTATGCGCGTATACACATTTCGGAGACTCATTTTATTTTATATATAGATTATATACCTATATATTTTCGTAGTCCGAAGTCATCAAATCACGTTCCTACGAAAATCATACAAAAGATTTCATTTTTAAAATAAAAATATGGTTTGTACAGACTAATATTTTGTTATACCTAAATATAAGTTACAATTTTTTAGATTACTATAATTGATTGATACTGAAGGTATAGTGAATATATCTTATCTTCGTTGGGTGATAATGGTTCATTAATTATATAGAAGTAGGAAATAAATGTCGAGATAAACTGTTAGGATTATATTTGGTTTCCGCTATAGGTATAAACTATAAAAAACCGTAGATAAAGACGTCAGTAACTTTTTGTTAGGTACAAAAAATATACTTCTTTTCACCTCAACCATATTTGTATATTTTTTATCATTATTTATAATTATAATAATAAATTATCACGACGAAGACTTGAAGACTCGAAGACTTAAGATTTGAAGACTTTAAATTTAAATTCTTCACATTTTTCAGAAATAGCTGATTGCCATCTCATCAAAAAGAAGAAGATTAAACTTCGATAAAATAGTATGTCGGAAAATACGTGTTTTAGCACCTCATTTAAATGACAAGGTGGCGTTTGGGCTGGAGAAAGAAAAAGGGTAATTATCTCGCAAAAAATTCACCTTCAGCTAGCGCCAGAAAGTGGATACCTGGGCAATTTACAAAAGTACCTGTAACACTTGTATGAACAGACCCTAAAAGACGGTACGACCAGTTTATGTGTACGCTTCAAGGGGTAGTATCAGCAAAAATATTAATTTTTATTTATTTATTTATTTTTATTGTACACACTTAACAGATAAAAAAGAGTTACAATTCAACAAGAATTTAAATGTGATACTTGGCGGTCTTAGCGCTCACGGCGATCTCTTACAGATTAATTTAGATAGTATAAAAGTATTATAATCAACTCAGATGATGATGATTCCAAGTAGAAAACAGTATTTTTATATTGCTAACAGCAATTTCTTTGTTAATCTTACCTTTTATAAAATAAATATTAATTATTTGTTTCAGATTACCGATCAAACTAGCACACCTGCTTTTCGCTAAAGACAAAATTTTTCCAGCTTTCCTATTGGAGTGGAGTTGCCAAATGATAATGCAAATAAGAATATACATTCTGTAGAAAAGGTAAAGTATGGTTAGTTTACTTTTTAACACACAAACAGGTTCAATTTTTTCTTTTAGGTCTTGGGTTTACATTCATTGATCAGTTTACATCAAATTCGTGACACAATTTTGATTTATTAAACAAAATATATGAAAACTAGTGAATTACAAGATTGATTGAAATAAATAGTCATATTTTTATGTGATAACAAGTTCACTATATGATGAAAAGGGACAAACAGTGACGTTGTCAAGAAAAGGTCCGTAAAAACCTCCAGCTTTTTTAGGATATTTAAAAATATAAACATTACGATATTTTTAAAATATAGTAGCGGTTCTTATAATTGTGTTCTTTCCACTTTCTGACCCTTTATCCCCTTTATCATATTTCTAAAACAGGCTGATTCACCAATCACGGATATATTTAATTGATTTTGAAATTTTACTGTACATTTACATTTCTTAATAAATCAAGACCTTACCACTAAAATTTAAACAAAAAATTTTACCGTTTTCGAAGTTTGGGAAGTAATAAGTTATTTATTATGATTTTTCAGGTTCAGCAACAAAAAGAAATAATAAAGAATCTTACATTAAAGTGTGATTTTCTAAAAAGAAAAGCTAGGAGTTTAAATAAAAAGGTCCGGAGACGTGATCAAAAGATTGCACTGTGCTCTGACATCATCAAGCATCTTAAGGAAAGGAAATTCATCAATGTTGAAGAAAGTCTAACCTACAACACTTGTTTGCCACACACTGGCACATTAAGCAAATGGTACCAACATATGGATGCTGAACCAGGATTTGCAAAAGAAGCTTTTAACACATTAAATAGAAAAGTTAAAGAAACTGGCCACCCTATTATTTGCGCCTTAACACTAGATGAAATGTCTTTTAGAAAATATTTAACCTGGAATCTAAAGGTGCAAAAATGGTCATATTGGTCATGAAGTAAACAGTGATAGTGTGGAGGAGGCAAGTCAATGATTGGTTATATTATTAGCAACCATAAATTAATGGAAATTGCCTATTGGATATTTTCTTATCGTATCGCTTACCGGGGAGCAGAAGGCGACACTTGTTCGGACAGCAATACAATTGTATCAAGATGCTAGAGTAAAAATCGTCAGTGACACTTGTGATGGCCTAGCTGGGAATTTAGGAATGTTTACATCTTTGGGTTGTAATGTTCTGAGGGAACAAACATTGACCAATTTTAAAATTAAATAACAAATATTTGGAGCTTCTTCTAGGTTTATAAAATGAAAAGGGTCTTCATTTAGCTACTAAAATTGGTGAAGACCATATTGTTTTGGAGAAACAAAAAATGAAGGTGAAGCTCGCAACACAATTATTAAGCAGTTCCGGAACTTTGCTTTAAAGAAAAATCATTTGAAGATTGCAGTGGAACTGTGAATTTTAAAATATAATGAACGATGTGTTTGATGTACTCAATAGCCACTCCATTCTTCCACCTGGTTAGAAGAAAGCTATGTGCTCTCAAAACATTGGCTTTACAAGACCACTATTTGAAAGTGCTATTGACTGTCTAAAGAACTTGAAGCTTCTTACAGGAGAGCTATTAGTAGATTCAAGGCGAAAGACCGGATTGATTGCTTTGATAATTAATATGAAAAGTGCGTTATAACTTTATTAGCACTTGGTTGAGGATACACAAAAACTTAAATTCGTTCCACTGTACAAAATTAGCCGGGACCACCTGGAACTATTTTTCTTACCTATTAGATTAGGTATGGCTTTAACAATTACCGTAATGCTGTCCAATTCTTCGCAAAAAACTTCTAACAAGAGCTGAGATAAGAGAAGGCGGAAAGGTAACTGCATTACTCTGGAGCAGATACATATACTTACCTGCTCGAGCAAGAAACCAGTTAATGCAATAAATGAACTATCGCTATCGAAATACCTGAAGATGATAGTGATCTCTACGACACATACATGGATTATTTAGAAAGTACGGAAGAAGAACGGAACTAGACGAATACACACAATGTATTTTAGAATATATTGCACGCCACATCTTCCTTGTGTGTGTTGGCTGTGTCCGTATTGTCTTGTCTACGTAAATTCGAGTTGTTAATAGTTTTTAATTGTTTCGTAATCAATTTTGTTTTGTTATTTTTGCTTACTTGTTTTAATATCGACCGTTAAAATTTTGTATATTTTATACAAACTTTTCGATGGTTAGATATTTGCTATATCGATTAAAATACCTCGCTTACTGTAAAATCTTTTCAGTCAAAGTCAGTTTTTTCTGTCGATAAGTATTCACGCACACTTTTACAACGCCCACGCAGCCAGGCTAGAAAACTGTTAATGTAATTAAATTAAATTTGATTAATATTTGAACCACATTTTATTTGCCTCGATCAACACTTTAGAAATAATTCATCTAGGTGTGGCGACTTCCACATACAGCGTCAACATAAATATATGACAACGCCATCCACCGGAGATACACTGAACTACGGAGTAACGTAGTGCAAGAAGCTACCAATCCTGCATCGCGCAATAGAAGTTCTCGCGCCGATTAACATATATACAACTTCCCAACATCAACCGTTGGGCAGTAGCCCACCAGGCATGATCACCTCGCCTGGTCGGAGGATCCTCCCTTTGTGTTGGAGGGACATGACACCCGTTCCTCCACACTGGTGACCCCGACGTGATTGGAAGCAGCCTTCGTAGGAGCAGATCAACAGCAAGAGCGCCACCATCATGTTCACTCCCACAGCAAGTCTCAGCCAGCCAGCAACCTCGGCCTCAACAGGGATACACCACATGCAGGAAGCGACCGCTCCAGCCTGGTTTACCCCTACGGCCTCAACAGCGTCTAGGCACAGCACACTGCAACTACGGTCCATGTAAGCAGAGCATTTCTCTCCCGTCTATGCAGCAGCCAGCCACTACGCAGCAATCGCCCCGACTCACTGGGGACCTCACCGCAGCACCGCGCACCGCATGCGATCCCGACTCACTGGGATCAGCGGACTTCAGCCCCGACTCACTGGGACTAGCGGCATTCAGTTCCGACTCACTGGAACTTGCGGCACTCAGTTCCGACTCACTGGAACTACTCAATCCTGGCACTGGCAAGCTCCGCAACAGAGCACAGACAGCTGACTCATCCAGATATCAACCTCCGGTCTTGGAGGGGAGTGATGTGGCGACTTCCACATACAGCGTCAACATAAATATATGACAACGCCATCCACCGAAGATACACTGAACTACGGAGTAACGTAGTGCACGAAGAAGCTACCAATCCTGCATCGCGCAATAGAAGTTCTCGCGCCGATTAACATATATACAACTTCCCAACATCAACCGTTGGGCAGTAGCCCACCAGGCATGATCACCTCGCCTGGTCGGAGGATCCTCCCTTTGTGTTGGAGGGACATGACACCCGTTCCTCCACATAGGCATTTATAATTAAAATTATTGTAGCTATAAAATAAGTAAATATAATAATCAATTCCATATTATAATTAAATTCACTCATTTAATTATTTTTGACTTAACTGCACCTGCGCACACCTGCTTACGCAGCTAACTTCAGAACTGCTATTAAGTTTGGTTCGGACTACAGAGAATTTTGTTTGCTTAATATGGGTTTTAGAAATAAATTACTGAAAATAATGAAACTACTAAATTGGCAGAGAAGGACATAAAATCTGATGCTACGGGTGGATACCCCCCTAGGGCCGTCACCCCACTGGGGTTTGCGGCGGGGCGGTAAGCCGGCATCGGACCCACTAAAACACTCTCTGCGCCTGAAAAAGGAGGGATCCAGGAACAGCTGCTATTAACACATCCAGACCCTTCCAAGCTCCTGTCACTGTCTGCTGATGGACTCTCAAGTAAGGCGACATACGACACACGCGTATGTCGCCTCCTCGCGGCGAGCCTCTGAAGAAGATGGAGGGGGAAATGCGCTTCCACCGCCCAGTTCACCGGTGACGAATTGGCTCCGAGTAGAGTTCGTCCTACCAGCCTCTGAAGTCTCCTTCTGCGAGATGATGTCGTAGCAGAAGGTTGAGATCTCAGGACGCCCTCTTGGTCCTCGTGCATGACGGTACGCTCTTGTTAATATTCTGCCACTAGCCGTCTCAGGTACTCTGGTTCCCAGTGGTAGTGGGATGCTTCCCTCATGCAGCTAAATGTCACACTATACTAACATTGTACCCACTCTTATACCAGTATCGCAACGGTACCGGACAACTCTAAGTTTTCTTAATACGGCCCTGGGCACTTTATGTTAATTGTCATAGATAAAATATATAGGTTGGTAAACAATAGATGATAAAGATTCCTAATGAAAACGCTAATTGCGTCCTGTTATCAATCCATATATAGCTTGCTTTAATCCATTTACATGTTCCCGATAATCTGCATAATTCAGACAATCTTTATACAATACCTTTTTCGAGACAGCTGAGTTGCTTGCTCACTCGTGGGGTTCGTGATGCTAACCTGGCCCTACATTATGCCAACTGGTTGATGAATGTAGGTGCTTAGGATAGGTATGACGACCAGCCCAGCTGATCAGCCTTCATACCAGGGACAGGTGGTAGGTTACTATTTTAACCAGCCCAGCTGTTAGCCTTCGTGCCGTAGTTAAAATAGTAGTGAAACTCGGAGGAAGATTCGACTTATGTTGTTTATTTGTCGAAATACACTTTAATATATATATACAAATCTGGCTGATAACCGTAGGAGATTGTAGCGAGCTTTATCTTGAAATTCAGCCAATAGTAACGGCCGAAGCTTTCGGAAATATGTGCACGAGCTGAGAATCAGTTCATTTTGTCTTAGCTTGCGCCGGCGCACTGTCACCACACCTTATTTAATCAGTGACGATGTAATAAATCTTTTTGGATACCAACAGACAATAAAGTGTCACCCCTAATCAACATCATTCCGTATAGTATCCTAACAGTTGACTAAGGGTATATACTTCATGTATTAGGAACTATTTTTATATTCATGGTTATAAATTATGTATGTCAATTGGGTTTAGTTAATGTAATATTTTTTTTATGGCAACATTGACTTAACAGCCGAGCATTGACGGAGTGGTAGGGAGAAAAAAATATATTAAGTTTAAGTATTCGAAGTGATCTCCATTATCTGCTATCCTTTAAACGTTGAAGCCAGCTATCAAGAGCAGTACAGCACTCTTTCAATGGGAAAATTCTTCACTATCAATCGTATAGATTGTTTCGAGGACTCCAAAATATCACGGCGTTTAGAACTTACACAACAACAAGCCTTACTCTCTAAAATTGACCCTAAATCATAAACGTTCCGGAACGTTAGTTTCTGACCAAGATTGGGTGGATCGAGCTTTATGACCGGGCGCCGAGTCTTGCTAAGAGGAATATTCTTGGTTATTGAACATGATACTGTTAAGGGGCTTAACTACCTTCTCAAGAAAAAAACATTTTACAATATATTGGAACTACAATAAGAAAACACAAGGATCAATCGTTTAAAAATGAAAGATTACAAATTCAAAAGTTATATCTTGTTTATTTTTAATTGTAACAGTATTTATGGCCAGACTAAGAATATACATATTATGTCTATATATATAAAAGAAATTTGTGTTAGTTACACCATTTATAGGTAGCTTAAAACCAGGAGACTGACATAGGATACTTTTTACATAGCATATCTTTTTTTTTACTTATGCCGCGATGTTAACCGCGGTTGTTGTACCGCGGATAGCAACGCGGGGCTCGGCTAGTAATACATAAAAAACACCCAAACTCTGAAACAAATATTTGCAGATCATACAAAATTTGGTCCGACCCGGAAACGAATCCGAGACGTCAAGCACAGCAGTCACATACGCTACCACTGCGCCACCGAGGCAGTCGAAGCCACGAAGCTCACAATTTTTGCTATAGAAAAACTGTGTTGCAATTATCGAGACTTGGATATTTTAAATGAACAAAATCGCGGGTAGAAGTTAGTCTACAGCTATATATGTAAAGATATATGTAAAATTAATAATTGTCACACAATCTTATCTACATAATATATGAATGTACATCGACAATTCGGACTGAAACTTGCATTCAGTTATATTAAGTAAAACATATCGGTCTAGCTGTTGTATAAAAAAATCTAGGTAAGTACCTACTGGTCACAATGCTACGTTTGCTGTGCTGTAGGCGGCGAAAAACGAAAGCAAAGTCCCCCTAAAACTTTTTGGTTTTACTTTTTTTTAAAAAAGAATACTCCCTAGGCTAGGCTCCTTAATATTAGCGACTATAAATTCTTTCTCTATAATTCGGACATAATATATCATAATAATTCTTTAGAAAATGGATACATATAACTTACATGTTTTAATGAACATATTACATTAAAATGCTAGGAAATAAAAAACCGGCCAAGTTCCAGTCGGACTCGCGCACCGAGGGTTTCGTACAAATTATCTGTGCGTAATTTATCTGTGCTAAAAGACGTTGCTTCGTACCAAATTTCAATATTCTGAGTTCACGGGACTGAAGGTACCCTGTGAGTTTTGATTTCCTTGTGACAAAATAATACGAAAAATTGATCTTGCTTAGTAATGAGTTTAACAATTGTAATTTGATTGTAAGAAATAATAAATACTTAATTCTAATCGTATAAGTACTTAAGAATTAATATTTTGCTTATTTTTAAGTTAAGTCTACTTTAAATAAAAACATCCAAATCTTGTACATTGAATACGGAATATTTTTTTCAATTTATGTTAATTGTTTCGAAGTTTGCCTTTCCAACGGTATATTAAATAGGACGAAGACTTAATATTAAATTTTTTTGCTTATTCCAACTGTTTATTTTTTTAATTAAACATCCTAACCAATTCTAAGGAGTATTTTAAAAGTGATAGTTTCTTGTCCATTTATCATGAATCTTGTTAGTAGAATATCGCTAAACAGAAAGAGAAAATAATTTCTGGAGACGTCTATCTCCAGTAGAAGTCTCTAGGTAAAATAAGAAACAATATTTTCTCAGGTTAATAAATCAACAGAAAGATATTTCACGATATCAGGTGTGATGAAGTGATACGAAGTTTGATTCGGGCCTTCTGATGATGATATATGTGAGAGTAGTGACCGCTGGACTGGGGCTTCTCGCAGCAATCAATGTTGTCTTGGCGCAAGGTATTTATATATGTTTTTCATTTGAAGATTTAAAAATGTGTTGCCTAAATAAACTAATGTATTTCTTACGGATTCTCCGGATGTAACTGAATGTTTGGTATGAAATAAAATTTGTCTTATTTTCAGATTCCCGGGCAATTGCACAGGATATCCTGAATACAATTATGACACAGTTCCCAGATGAGAATGATGTTGGTAAGTCATTTTAAAATAGATATTGATAATGACGATGTGCTCCTAGCCGATTTCGTTCACCGTGGCCAGTTTTAACGTAGACCAGCCAATTACACTGGAAATGTTATAGTACACAACACAAGCGTATGTGCAAGTACAGATGCAATGCTCTGTTCCCCCATTCTCACAATTCGATAGGACGGCTACCCGACACGACCGAGGAGGGATCAGGCGCAGGGCCAGCGGTTTTACAGGTGTTAAGACCCCATCTTCCAAACTCCGGGATATTTTTAAACATTCCTTTAATCAGAAAAACATAATAACACCTTTTTGGTCCGTCCCGGTAATTGAACTGGTGACATCTTGATCGTATACTTTAACCGCTAGACCAGTGAGGCTGCCCATTCCCACTAACTGTGCGGTAAGCACGAATATCTTTGTGCATAACATGTACTCTTACTTCAGGCATTAGTATCACACGTACATATACATTCACGTTAATAGCCGTTTTATGTGTAATGTGTATGTTTTTGATTATATAAAGATTAGTATTACAATAAAAATATTTATTTTCAGACCGCTGCAGGTTCATGCAAAAGGTACCAAGACCACCAAGGCCGTACTTCCCAAATGAAAGCGGTACAGGTTAGATAAAAGATTTGTAAATAGATTTATTGTAAGTCAGTCTTTAATATATCATTTTATACATCGGCTTTAAGATCTGGAAAGCTCACTCTGAAGAAGAAATACTAAGGGAAGAAATAGTTTTACCAGTAGATGGTGCCCGCGTTAATGCGGACAGGCGCTGGGAGGGCTCCAGATATCGTAATATATAACAGTAGTTCCCCAATCCCTCCAATCTCCCGTGTGATTTTTGTTGGTCCGATTCCAAAACATCATCTCGCCGTAATTTCGGCAGGACAAAACTAGAAAAATGGGTTTGTTTAAGTTATCCTCTTCTTTTTTGTCCTGCATATATGCTATTACGTACGGATTTATAATGTTGGTATGAATTACTTATAATTGTACAGAAGTAACATGGAGGCAGCAGCCCTTTTTGACAGCATTTGACAGGGACGAAGTGTGTTTAAGTGATTTCGCCAGCGGATTTCTCCAAATTATCTACATGGAAGAAGAGATTGTGGGGGATGTGGTTCTCGCCAAATTTAACTATGATGGTGAGTATATAGAACAATTAAGAAAAGTTTTAACTTTTCTAAAAGCCTTTTAATCATTGAAGTCAAATTAAAACGCTCAATTAATGTGAAATGTTGATTTAAGTAAGTAACAATGTTAATAAGTAATTAAAAAGTTACAGTAATAAATTCTTAAAATGTGTTATTATGTGTAGCTGCTTGAGTATACCAGCTCGAAAATTAGTAGGGAATAAAGTAGCGATGGGTTTAGGCTGAATTTCAGACAAGTCCGGAAAATATTTAAGCCAATTCTGGATTGCGGCAGTTCTTTTCCAAGTATTGTCAATTATTCTGGATGTCAGAACGTATGAATTTTTAGCTATTCAATAGCTTATTTTTGATTGTCAAGTTATATTAAATACTGCTGTGTACATTTCGAGGTTGCCATCTGAAAACTGTGAAGCATAAGTTGAGATGGTGACCCAGTTTTGTCCCACACTTTATGAAGATCCTTGAGTGTCTAATGACTCTAATGTGTATAATATTGTATTTATTATTCTATTCTGTGTTTACATTGCATTCTGTGATCCATTAATAAATCTTTTTCATTTCATTTCATTAAAATAGCTTAATTTTCTTTATTCATAAATCGTTTCAGCCATGCTTAATTCTTGATTTATTTTACTAAACGAAATGGATTTGCAAGTAAAAGTGGGATTGATCACCATGCACGACCGTTAATAGTCCGTTGCTAGATATGTGTCTAGCCGTGGGTTATTGACCTCTACTGATTGAAAGGAACTCGAACGCGTTATGTTGTCTGTTTCTCGTACAGGCCCTGCAGTTCCATGGGTTGTTCCATCTTTCCTAAGAGGTTCGATTAGCCTATTGGGTCCAGTTGTTAAAAGGATACCTGAAAACGATGGAGACTGGCACCTCGTTATAACTCAAAGGTACAATTAAATATTATTATAACCAATGATGCAGATGCGCCACTAGGCCGCCAAGGTGTGTGTCACCATGCTGCATTGTTGCATTGTCTGCATTCACAATGAGTATGGTGACCACCAGTCTTGGATTCTACTTATGCTTTCCATCAGGCAGAGTAGATTCATTATGGGAGGCCCAACCAAAAAAAATTTTTGGCAGTCATAAGGACCAATAGAATTAAAAACTTATACCTAGCTTAAAATGTTATTTGTAAAATTTATGTGTAAAACTAGATTTTTCATAATTTTTAAATTAAAATTATCAACATTAAATATTTGCATATCGGTCAGTGAATCCATAATATTTTCATCTACTACAACGCGGCCAAAGAAGTTTAGTGACGTCAGCAAGACGGTGACGCAGTGACGCGATTTCATAAGATTTTCTCCTACCAAAAAGTGCTCAACGCGGCCAAAGAAGTTTTGTGACGTCAGCAAGACGGTGACGCAGTGACGCGAACTCATAAGATTTTCTCCTACCAAAAAATGCTCAACGCGGCTAAAGAGTGCCTTGGTGTTATAAAAGCTGCATAAGGGAACAAACTAAACAACAACACTGGAAATCTTGACACAAACCTTAGAAACCCATCATTATGGTATAGTGGGCTACTGGCTGAAACCTCCTTTCTGAGGCAAGACCAATGTCCAGCAATGCACTATTAAAGGGTTTCGATGATGACGATACAATTTTACTTAAAGATTAATTGAAATTAATTAATTATTAATATTAAATTAATTCATTATTATTATTAAATTAATTCATTATTATTATTATTTTGATTAATTTAATCACTTGCTTTTTGAAGGCAAGACTTCGAGATGCCCGAAATGCAGTTCTATTTATTCCGTGTGCGAGTTGCTGATGAACCCACAGTACCCTTGATCTCACTTTTAATCGTCAACATAGATGACAATCCACCGATAATACGAGTCCCGAACCCGTGCCTAATAGCCGTAAGTAGATACCATTATTATGACTTTTGCATAATCATGCGGAGAAGATGGACTAAGTTGATCTCAAAAGTTTGTAGAAACTTTACAGAATTGGCTATCTTGTTACTTAATTATAGATTTTAAATTATTTGATTTTTATTTATATACAGTGATTCTGAAAGAGTTCGGTTAATACTAACGACAGATGGTAGGAGAAGCTGTCGGGTCCTTTTCTAGCTAATCCTTCGTAACATTTCTTTCAAATAGGTACTTAATATATATTGACATTCTTAGATTCAAGTGTTTATTTTATAGGGATTGTTGAAAATATTTGTTTTTTCAACAGGAAACGGCAGAACCAGGTCTTACAAACTGTGTGTATACCGTAACAGACCCAGACGGACATATAAGTACTGGTTTCATGACTTTTACCCTGGACAGTGACCGCAACGATGAAGATATCTTCGATCTTGATCATGAGGTCGACACGGACTATCGGTTTCGGATGTACTTGAAGTTAAAACTTAAGAGAACCCTAAACTTTTTAGAAAATGCACTCCATATCTTCAGAGTTACGGCGATCGTAAGAATCTTGAAACTTGTACCTTGCTAACATAAAAGAAACAACCTATTTTTTATGATTTAGGGGAGCAAACGTGTAGGTCCAGGCCACTTGATGGCAAGATTCCTGTGATCCATTGACAATTGCAACTCAAGTCATGCATTTCCAGTGTTTTGTAGCTTCCTACAAATGATGTATGGGTACCAGATAACCTCACTCAATCAGCTAAAAGCACACCTGTAAGATTATTCTGTCATTGCGGTCAAACTGGCTGTTATGTGACTAATGAAAGCTCTCCCACTAGTGCACGCTTTGAATCCCTCTCGGAATTGTAATTGAGTTGTTATAAAATGCTCAAACAATCCAGATTGAAATAAAACATGCGTTTATATCCGAATGTCATTTAAACAACATTAGGTGAAACTAAGACTCACCAATTGCAATCACTAACAGTGTTAGCAATTAAGATTGACTAGAGAAGTTTTTATGTTGTTTCGTTTCATTCCTTCATAACAGTTATTTAATATAGCCACGAATAATGTGCCTTTCTATTAGAAAAGAAACTTTATAGACCAGTTCAGTAGAACCAGAGATTACCCCATACAACCTATCCACAAACTCACAAACTTACATACTTAACGTCTTTATAATATTAGCAGATAGTCTTTATAATATAGAGAGATTTTATCTGTGTATAACAGGACTCGCGTTTAAACAACCACACGGCAACAATTATGGTAGAAGTACGAAATGTGGAGTCCAGACCACCGATATGGGTAGAAATATTTGCAATGCAGCAGTTTGATGAAAAGCAACCAATGAATTTTACTGTCAGGGCTTTGGATGGGGACACGGGAATTGATAGGCCTATATTTTATCGAATTGAAACGGCTCCAGAAGGTAACAAGTAACATAATGAGAGTGTAAACGTTAATATTGATAATTTATTGTATTTATTATAGTTTAACCACAGCAATCCCTGAAGATATCAATAAAAATTTCCAGAACCGTTCTTCCATGTTCTAACAATTGAAGGTGGTCGCAATGGTGCGATGTTGTTCGTCGACCCTATAGACAGAGACGCTCTCGAAAGGGAAGTGTTCAAGTTTGCTATAATCGCTTTCAAAAATGACGACGATGGTAACGAAGCTTTCTCGACAAGAGACAACATTCTCATCATAGTTAACGATATCAATGACCAGGAACCTGTGCCATTTCAACTTGAGTACAACATAAGTATTGTGGAGGAGACAGCTTTAACACTGAACCTACAAAACTTTGGGTTTCACGATCGTGATCTGGTGAGTAACGTTCATACAAGTAGTAAGTATATTCAATTTTTATATTAATTTGTACATTGATGCCCAGTCTTTTCAATAATATACGCAATTAGAAATCTACTAACGGGCATGCGGTTGTTTTTTGTTTGATAAATCACTCAAAATAACTATCATCATCAGCCTATGTTCGCCACTTATTTGATCCACGGTTTCTCGCATTCAGCTCCTTGGACAGCTAAAAAATAGAAAAGTCCCAGGATGGCGTTTCCACAGAATCGATAAAACATAGAATACAATCCCAAAATGTCCCGATTCACAATATATAATTTGTAATCATTTCAACCTCTAAACACTATCTTTCGGATTCTTGAAAATGCACAATATTTATAAAATAAACTTAGGAGCTTATCTGGCAGGACGTGGCTTAGACCACTAGTAAGTAATATAGTCCCATTCACATAACAGAGCCCAATGATCCTCAATTGGTGGCTTTGGTAACCAAGTATGGGAACTTTATTTCTAATATTACACTGGTAAGAAGAAAGCTTTGTGGTATTATATTCTAATCAAGCACTGTCTTCAAGGGTGACCATGCTGTATACACAGTAGAAATAATAGCGGACAACCCACTGGGTGCAGAGGCTGGTTTCCAAATTTCGCCAACAACTGGATATCAGTACCACAGCATGATAGTGACTACGTTGAATCACGACTTACTTGATTATGAGGAAACAGAATTCCAAAATATTACATTAAGGGTTTGTAATACATTGTCTTCTATTTAGCGAGTTTTGTAACCCAACTAACATTCAAATGTGAATACACTTTGGCAAGCCCAAACATTAAAAAAAACATTTAATTTAAGTAAGTACTTAAATATTATGTATAAGTAAAACATAATTATGATGCAACAATAGTATTTTGGTTTTAAAAACTAAATTTTTAATATAGGTAGTTGCAACAGATCAGAACAATTCAAACTTCATCCAAGAAGCGCTAATAAATATAAACCTTATCAACTGGAACGATGAGAAGCCAATCTTCTACGAGAACATACAGAGAGTCACGTTGAATGAGACAGTTGGTAGAAGACACTTCGTTGCCAACGTCACCGCTTCCGACAGAGACTTTAATGACCAAGTTGTGTAAGTATATCTATTGGATGAAATTTATTTAATCATTTTATAAAACTTCAAAATAAAGCGCTTCTTCCTCAATCGGCGGCAAGTACTGGATAGTGGAAGAGACACGCTTCGGCGTGAATGGGCCGGCTCGACCGGGGTGATACCACGGCTTCATAGCTTGCGCTGTGTTTCACCGAGTGAATGAGGATACCCCACACCCATACCCCAAACCATCCCTCCATCCACCTTCCCATCCCCCAAAGGGCGGCAACGTATTTGTGACGCCTCTGGTGTTGCGGGTGACCATGGGCGGCAGTATTCGCTTACCCTCAAGCGATACATATGGTCGTTAGCTAAATAACTATATAAAAAAGGCATATAGGTTTGTGGCATTTTTCTTCAGAATTAATATAAACGCTTGCAATTAATTTCAGCCACGAACTGCTGGGCAATGCCGTAAACTTCTTATTGATCGATCCAGACACTGGCTCTATCCACGTGTCAGTCGATAACGCCTTTGACTATCACAGACAAAGCGAAATGTTTATACAGGTAAGAACAACTAGTTTTTACTTTTCTTACTGTTGGGAGAGAAAATAAGTTTTAAATAAAATCAGATTACGCAAAGAGAAATGCTTCCAGGTGCAAGCCACCGACACCCTGGGCGACGGACCGTATCACACAGCCACCTCGCAGCTCGTAATTCAGCTCACCGATGTCAATAATAATCCTCCCAGTCTTAGATTGGTGAGCATTAGCAACCTTAGTTATTATTTGATCTATTATAACAAAATCAGAACCTTGTTTAAATTTCTTTACGACATAAATCTGGCCTTTTTTGGAACTAATAAATAATACATCAGTGATGATATTAAAATATTGCGTTGTGATTTCTCAGCCGACAGAATTTTCCATGTTCAAACTTGAACTGTGCTGTGTTTCACCGAGTAAGTGAGGATACCGGTGGCCCATACTCCAACCCCTATCCCCCTCCCCATGCTCCAAAAGCCAGTAACGCAGTTGTGACACTTCTAGTGTTGCGGGTGTCCATGGACGGAGGTAATCGCTTACCATCGGGCGATATATCTGCTGGTTTCGCACTTATTCCATAAAAAAACATTTTTAATGATTAAAGTTTTTTTTAAGGTTAGCAAAACTGTGATGGTGTCCAAAATACGATTAATTAAAAAAAAATATAAATCGTTCAATTCACTACAAAATAAAATCAATATTAAGCATATATCTTAAAAATTATGTATTTTATAGCCTAGGGTCCGTCTTCGAGTAGAGGAGAATGTTCCACAAGGCTTTCCAATTAAAGTGGAGTTTGAAGAAGGTATACTCCCTGAAGTAATTACCGCTACGGACCCAGACACAGATGCTGAACTTGTCTTCGAGATAGACTGGAGCACGTCGTATGCCACAAAGGGAGGACTTGAAACACCAGCAACAGAGTTTCACAAGTAAACCTATATATAAATATTTTAATTAATATTCCTAACATCTAACACACAACCTCATCTAGTCCCAAGATAAGCAGAGCTTGTGTTATGGATACTGGACAAGTGATATAAATATATATATAGTTTTTTTGAAAAAAAAATACATATTATATATAGAAAACACAAAAACTCCGAAGCAAATATTTGCAGATCATACAAATATTTGGTCCGACCTGGGAATCGAATCGAGACCTCAAGCACAGCAGTCGCTTACATTACCGCTGCCTCGAAGCAATAAATGAATGTACATACTTGAACTTCTATGCCACAAAATACTATTTGTATCCCTTTGTGTAAGTACTAAATATATATATGTTACCTTTTTTTCTTTTTTCCTGTACACAAATATTTAGGTAGCAAAGAAGCGTTTCTTTGCTATCGTTATTCCAGATTCATTTCAAAACAAGAACAATAGCTCGCGCTCGCTGTTAACTCTAAAATATAGAAGTTTCGAGTAGATATATTTCTAAATTATATACCTAAATAGATGTATAAATATTCTATAAGCAAGAACCGCTGTCCTTCTCAAAGTGATAAGTGTCCTAGGGCGCTAATTTCTGTTGTTGCCTCACTAACTATCATTATTATTTTTTGCCAATCTTTTGAGCATCGTTTGTCGTCTTTTTACGAGAGATTTTAGAACAGCAGAATTAGCACCAATGAATAAAGTAAAATCTAGTCTTGGTCGCCGCGACACAAGTCTCGAGCTTAGTGCGGAAACCATCGATAACTTCAAACCTGTAACTTGTTTATGTAGAAATTGAATAAATAAATAAAGATATCTGGATATTTGATCCAAAAATATTATCACCGAACTGATTACTTATAATGAAATGTCCTCTCTACAGCTGCGTAGAGATACAAACGGTATATCCAAACCCTCAAGATACGCGCAGGGCCATGGGTAAGCTGCTTGTGAAGGAGATTAGGCCGGGCGTCACCATCGACTTTGAAGAGTTTGAGATACTTTATATCACAGTGCGAGCGATTGACCTCAAAACTGAAATAGGATTGAACTATGATGAAGGTAACCGTATCTACACAATAACACGGGTCTCTTTATGCTTAAATATCACTAGAAGGTATTTGGCAATCCATCCAAAACCATATAATAATATCTAATTTTATCAAAGTTTGATTATTATATTAGTCTAAACTAAAATAAAATAGTCTAAAATAAAAAACTAGATTCACTGATTTTGAAACAACCATACACCGAAACAAATATTGGCAGATTATAGAAAGATTTCGTTCGACCCAGGAGTCGAACCTGAGACTTTAGTACAACAGTCTATATGCTACCACTGGTGATCTAGGCAGACACTTAATTTTTTTTTACAACTCCCGCATTAGGAATATATATTCCTGTGTCACGGGATCTTTACAAACCTACATGAAACGGACACAAAGTACACTCAGACTTAGAACAACAATTTATAGATCACACAAAGTGTTGTCCCATGTAGGATATGAACCCACAACACTTGGCGCAGTAAGAAGCGGTGTGGCGACCACTGAAACCACTAGGCCAACCGTGTAGTCAATTGTTGAGTGTGTCAGTGCTTGGCAATGGCAATGTTTTTATTAAAAACTGACTGACAGCACGGAGTTCCAACACACATATATTGCGACTTTTAGGTGTTCATGGTCAGCGATAGTCACTTGCTATTAGATCATCCATCGAAGATGATTATGTGATAGGGGGCAAACGAGCAGACGATTACCACTAGCCATATATTTACTATATAAAAATGTTGATATTGTTCTCAGCCACGTTTACGATAATCATAATCGATATGAACGACAATAAGCCTCTGTGGGCTGAAGGGACTCTCGCTCAGGAGTTCAGAGTTCGCGAGAGGTCGGACGCAGGTGTCGTGATCGGCTCGGTGCTGGCAACCGACATCGATGGACCTCTTTATAACCAAGTGCGATACACCATGCTGTGAGTTTACCTATAATACGTGGTACAAAGTTTGTGTTCGTGTACGGTAGAAGGTGCTCGTGATAAAAATGGGTTCAAAATTTAGAGTGTGAAATTAAGAACTTTATTAGTATTCTCTTAATAGTATTCTGCATTATTACTTCGTACGAGGGCTGATTTCTTCTATTTTTTCCCAGGCCGAGAGAAAATACTCCCGAAGATTTAGTCCAAATTGACTTTAACACCGGTCAGATCACGGTGAAGACTTCCAATAAGATCAACGCTGACGTTCCTCCCACGTACCACTTGTACTACACGCTGCGAGCCAGCGACGCATGTTATTTTGAAAACATAGATGACTGCCCTCCAGATAGGACTTCAAATCATAATGATGGAAATGTAAATACTGATTTATGTTTAATTTAACTTACTTACGACTTTACTAACCTGTTTAGTTATTTAACGTCAACAGTCCTTAACAATCCACTACAGGAAACAGGCATCTACTGGGAAAAGAGGTTTTATTATATCACGCTGGCCAATCGGTTTGATTGAAGTTTTGTTTCAAACTCTCTTTCTATTACTATATTACTATACACAGTATTATCCATTAGTTGGCTAAAATATACATGTTTGTTATTAGATAACGATCAGCATAATCGACACCAACAACCAAGTGCCACAGGTGGAGACCACCTTGTTCGAGCAAACTGTATACGTGTGGGAGAACGCTACCCAAGGCGATGAGATAGCAATAGTCATCGGCAGCGATATAGACAGAGATGGTAAGAGTGTATTAGTTTACATAGAATTCTAGAATGACCCGATAGTCTGTCTCGTATTTTTAAAATTTATACGATTTCCAAAAATAAGTAGCATTTAAAGTGCGATTTAAAACTTTGATTAACTTCGAGGACGTCTCATTAAAAATAGGATATTAGCGGAAATATCTCAATAGACTGCCATAGTGTGGGTCATCATGCTGCATTGTTGCATTGTCTGCATTCGCAATGAGTATTGCGAACACTATTTACGTTAAATCCGCTACAACAAACGAGTAAAGTCTTCGAGTAGTCTTCAAACAATTTACTTTTTATAACCTATTTGAAACATATTTTTAAATATTTCATTATAATGCGCACTATTGGCTATGAATTCTCTTCTCACATTATATCTATACTAATATTTTAAAGAGGTAAAGTTTCTAACTTTATTTGTCCTGAAAATTCTTTCTCTAACAGAAAACGACACTATTCAGGAGTGATATTTTTCTTTTATTATAATTGAACAAAAATTTCAATTAAAAATAATAGTATTTGTAAATCAAGTCGTAGAAAAGCGATAACGTCCAAGAAAGTGGGCATGGGTCGGCTATTTTTATAATACTCGTAAATCTTAAGCATACCAACTTAAGCATACCAACTTTTACCAATTTGTCTAGCAGTTGAGCATTTTTGGATAGAAAACCTTAGATGAAACACTTTAGATAAAATGGTATAGCCAAGCTGCTACACCGTAAAGTGTATTGTCAATCATTTTTTTTCCAGAGATATACCACGAGGTAAGCTACCAGATCGACTATCGCGTCAATCCTCGTCTCCGAGCTTTCTTTGCGGTTAATTTGACGACTGGCGTCGTGCATGTGGAGTACACTACTCACGAAACTTTGGACAGAGATGGTCCAGAACCCACTCATACAATCTCCTTTATTCTTTTAGACAACTTTTTGAAACAAGGAGGTAAGTGCTTCATGATTATCTATCTATCTTGTTGTATACTGGCCTAGCCACGCAACTTCATCTGTGGGTATTTTAAATCATGGTCGGCTCCTTATACTTATACACTTATATTGGTGTCAGATGTTAACTATCATATCTAAGGCACGCCAGCTAAATACATGTTAAAAAACGAGAAAATCGGTTCGATGCTTTCGAAGTTCAACGTGAGCAACATTATTGTATTTAATAGATTTATTGAAAACAGTTCAATAGATGTTTGATATAAAACAGTTTAAAAGATTTATTAAGAAACAGATTGTATTCAATAGATGTAATAAAAAATATTCTTGTGAACTGATCTTGTGAAGTTACCTTTAGCCTATTTGCGTTAAGAAAATAGTGACGCATGCATCAAGCCCCTTGACTAATCAGGTTCCAAAATATTATCGTTTCGTATGAAACCTTAGAGCCTAATTGGTTACAGTACGGAGTTCGGTCGATGCGCCACCACTGTGTCTTTATCTTCTTAACGTGAATGAACCATAATGATATAATTTATTACAGGAAAGTAAAAAATTGTCTTTTTTAAAAGAAGAGAAAATTTTATTATGTAACACTTTTTATAAAAATACCAATATATTCAACTTTCTATTTATTGCTTTGATACTGAAATACAGTTGTTTGTTTGTTTCAAAAAAATATTTATCGGAATTTTTACTGTTCTTGTTTAGATGGCAATATGAACCAGAAAACCACCGAAATATTGGTAGTCCTGTTGGACGTGAACGACAACCCACCGCAGCTGCCTCCGCCATCTGAAGTGTCGTGGATCATCTCCGAGAATACAAAAGTGGTATAGATACTTATTCTTCTTAAAATCTTAGTTTTTTGTCAAAGTAATCTAAATATGTCTCCGTCTCATAATTTAAACTATTTGAAAGACAACATCTACCCCACCATTACACGAACACAAGCCCTATTCATCAGTTTATATATATGTAGCGAAAATAATTATTTTTCGCCGTGTTGAGACTTATCTTATTAATATATCCTAAGCTGTGGAGAGATTTTTCTTCTCACTGCCTGAACAAGTTTCCCTTGGTCCCAAAGTAAATACTATATCGTCAAAAGAGTACATTTTATGTTGTAGAGTATGAGGATCCCAAATAAAATTTTTGCTCCTGATCGTGATGAATCAGATACGGATAACTCCCGTGTTGGGTACGCCATACTAAGCTTGAACGTCCTCAACCGAGACATCGAAGTACCAGAACTGTTCGCCATGATACAGATACAAAACATCACTGGTGAACTTGAGACCGCTCAGGATTTGAAGGGCTTCTGGGGTACTTACGCCATTCATATTTTGGTATGTAACATTCGATATCATCGACAGGTTATAATAAAATCAAGATTATACCAAGTAATATATGTATATATATAAACAAATATATATAAGAATCTTAAGTTATGTACGTTTCTACTTTCTGTACACTTCACAAACAGTAAAAGCTATGCGCAGATTGACCTCAAAATTTGAACACTATTTTCAACCCCGTCAAAAACTGTTTTTACTTTAATTTACGTTTCAAGTTTGCTTCTCATTTCTTATCAAAGCAACCACAATTGGCCACAAAAAGGCAATTTAGGGATTGGTGGTTAACTCCAATGTCAATTTTTAGACTCAGGTCAGGTTTATGCGTCGGTTTAAAGTTGGCTAGATGAGATAAATCAGCTCCTTCCAGAAACGCAAAAGTTTCTAAGGTATTTACTAGGATTTTGAATCAGAAGGAGTAACACAAAAATTAGATTTTAATTATGATTACCAGAGCTATCTTTCAATGATAACAACAAAGACACGATAGAAGACATGGAAGCGTATGATGGCCTAGCGCCGTAGATTGGTATCTAGACTCGACTGAACAGTTGACCTAACTGCGCCAAATGTGGGTCCAAATTCCACATGGAACAACACTTTGTGTGATCCAGAAATTGTTGTTCTGAGTCTGGGTGTTATTAGTGTCCATTTTATGTATGTTTGTAAAGTACCCCGCAACAGAGGATGTATATATATGTTCTTTCGCGGGAGTTATTTTTTTAAATAAAATATAAATTGTAGAATATAAAATAAAAATCGGGGCTCGTTAAACTTTATTCATAACCATTGCTTTCATGTAACTTCAGGCCTTTGACCACGGATACCCGCAGCAGTCCAGTAACGAGACATACAAGCTGGTCATCACTCCTTATAACTTCCACGACCCTGTGTTCATTTTCCCGCAGTCAAATTCAGTCATTAGAGTCGCCAGGGTAATACATTTTCCAATTTTTGTATGTTATGCGATTGTCAAGTTAATACCAGGAATATGCGATCACTTTAAACTGTATTATTTGGGCAACAGGAACAAATATCAGCCAATAGTATTATGATAACTGTTGGTAATGATGTTCTGGAACGCATTCATGCTACTGACGAGGACGGGCTGGAAGGTGGAATCGTTACCTTCCAAATACTGGGAGACGGTACGTAGGCGTTAACCATATAATATACCTAGAAAATAATGTATGTGTGAGTGTATTTATAACCGATTGAAAACGTTTAATGAGGAAAAAATAACCCACAACGCGTTGATACTATTAGAAAATGGCCAGAACACGAAATTGCCCCTTATAAGAAAGTTAGGCTTTGGGACTTTTTCTGAAATACTCTTTCTTGTGTTCCACGCTTCACATTTCTATGCTCCTAAGAATTCGACACTAAATCCATCTGAAGGTTATCCTTTGAACATAACATCAAATGATTATTCAGATAACCAAATCTCTTCCGTAGTCTAAATCATATTTTCTATCCGAATATGTTCGGCAGCCGATGCGCAAGAATTCTTTGAGGTCAGAAACGACGGCAACAACCTAGGTACCCTCATTCTTCGGGAAACTTTCGAACAAAACATCAGAGAATTTGTGGTATGTACCTATGTATGTATTTTTAAACTAACTTTATACAGAATATAAAACCTAATGTGTTATAATAAATGTTACGGTCTTACAACTCTCCCATTAAAGAGCTTACGTAAAATTGTTGGATTCATCCAGTCTTAGATCATTGTATCTATTGATTGATTAATTTTAGGAGCCGATCTTCTTCAATATAATTTATCAGTGTTTGTATTTTTAACCTTATCTTAGGGCACAAAATTAACTTCGGTATGTGACGATGTTACGTTTAAAATACAGTTAATATCAACAACAGGTGACTATTCGTGGTATGGACGGCGGCACGGATCCTGGCCCGCGTTACTCTGATCTCACATTTACCCTCGCGTTCGTGCCGACGCAGGGAGAGCCTGTTTTCAATGAGAATACTGCTACTGTCTCCTTCTTTGGTGAGTCTAATAACAAATAGTTCAAACATTCGTCGTCACTAACTAAACATCCTGGTATATGTATGGAAAAATCTCTATAGGCCACCACAGTGTGGCTCTCTATGCTGCATTGTCGCATTGTTTGCATTCGCAATCAGTATGATATCTACCACTTCTACACAGCAACACTTTGGCAGGCTCATATAAAGGTAGACCACTATTTTAATTTAGGTACCTCCTGTTTATTATATATGCCTCTTCACTAAGATCACCCAGAATAATACCGCTGTATGATAATATCTTGACACATCTTACGGCTCAATTCTAAATTAGGCGGAACCTGTCTTAGTAATCATACTGCTGACATAAATATACATTCTATAAGATGTAATTCTTGTGACATGTGTTGCTCACGATGAAGTTAAAAACCAGCTAGCCGATTTCATATTTTTTTTAAAAAACAAATAGTGTGTTCCTTGTTTGCTTAAAGTAGGATAGTTAGCATTACGCTTTAAGCAATTGGAGCTGAAAATTATTGTAACTCACTACTATTACTACTATTACTACTATTACTAGTATTTGTATTTGCTGCACACAATAAAACACACACACACACACACACAGAATAAAAATAATCGTACTCAAGAAACAATATTTTTCCTGGATGGGAATTTAACCGCCGACCACTGCCTTAGGAGTCAGGAACACTTACCACTAGGCGAACATCCCCTTCCCAGGACACAAGTAAATTTGGAAAAAGTATGTTTTAGGACTTAGGACAATGGACATGCATGTAATGATAAGAGCTTTTAATTTTCTTTTTTCTAGAGATGGAAGGCGGTCTATCGGAATATTTCCAACTGCCTCAGGCAACGGATCCCAAAAACCACCTGTGTGTGGACATCTGTCATAGTATTTACTACAGCATCGTACGTGAGTATATTTATATTTCGCTTTTGGTATTATCTATTGCTTAATAACATTGATGTTTTGTCTCTTATACTTTATCTTACGTTCTTAATAATAATTAAGGTTTGTCTATTAGTTTCCTTGTCTACGTAACTAAATTATGGTGAAATTAATATAACATTGATGTTTTGTCTCTTATACTTTATCTTACGTTCTTAATAATAATTAAGGTTTGTCTATTAGTTTCCTTGTCTACGTAACTAAATTATGGTGAAATTAATAAACACATGTAATATAGGTAGGTACGTGACGGGTTTAAAGATATTTCAAAGAATCGCATTACAAATAAATTGTATAAAGTGGTTTCATACTAATGATGATAATCAGTATATATATAGCTTTTGTGGAATATTTCATCCATGCTCAAATGATAATGTTTAAATAGACTAGAAATATGAGAAATCATAGTCAAAATCTTTTATTTTTACTCTCAAAGGTGAGAATATCATGGAGATTTGACCACCAGTTGTTCTTATTTCATATCGAAAGTTTGATTTACACTGAAATTTAAATTTATATAAAGTTCTTAACTATTGTACCAAATTTGTTCTATCAGCTAGATCTTACTCCAGTACCTTGGGTTGAGAATTAGTCCGTATCGTTCATACACGTATATTTACGTTTCATCTCTAGTTCGCATAACTAACCTTTTTCCACAGAGGGTAACGAAGGCGGTCACTTCGAGGTGGAATCGAGGTTCAACGTGATATACCTGGTGAAGGAACTGAATCGCGAGGAGAGCGCTACGCACACAGTGCTGGTGGTCGCCTCCAACTCGCCCAACCCCATAAACGTGCTGCCTGCCAATACCCTCACCATAACTATCATTGTGAGTTCACATCACATCGCAACAGGCTTTAATAAGCCAGTACTGGACATAGGTACAATCCTTAAAAAGGTTTTGGCCTATCCTATATCTGGCTAGGCCTATCCTATATCTTGATTAAACAGGTTAACATAACCTGATGCGGCTGATACTGATGATGATGATGATGAACATCATGTGAAGCTTAGAAGGAGGTCTTCGGGCGGGTTAAAAAACATCCAACGGCAAGATTACGTAGCCACAACGTTGTCTTTCTTGCCAGTTCCCATTCCGCACTTGGCCAGCGTGGGGACGTTTGGCCTTAATCTCTCCTAAGGGGAGACCCGAGCCCAGTAGTGGGACGTTATGGGTTGTTGATTAAAACAGTTTACAAAAGAAAAATTGCTGTACAGTGCTATTGTCTTGCGTGATTTGCTCCCCTAGTCGGCTACTACGAACAAGAGAGAGTTACATTCTGTATTCTTAATCCATGACCGCATGGCACTTAAATAAGCTATTATAATATTTGTCAGGTAAGGGAAGACAACCCGCGACCTGTCTTCCAGAGCGAAACTTACACCGCTATTATTTCAGCGACAGACGTCATTAACAGACCCCTTCTCACCGTACAGGTTGGTATTCAAACACTATTATTTTAATGTATGTACTTATATATAAATTTACAATTCTCATAGTACTTAAAATCTTTATATTTAAAATGTAAAAGTATTGTCTGACTGTTTCGTTTCTCGCACCTTAACAGTATTTTTTTTAAATTTATTTTGATTGATGGAACGTTGGTAACTTACCAATGGTAAAAGACATTATCTACTTATCCTGAAAATGTAAATTTAAACGTGTGAAATGCTTATAAAAGTCCTTCTAAGAGATCAGTCTCAAGAAGGTATTTTGTTGTACCTCTAAATTAAACCAGTCATGGATAGACATATCTAGGCACTGCACATAACTTAAAAACAAAGTAACAGGTAAAACCATACACATCGTTGTTGGTCGATTTGTCGGACGATTACTGGAAAGTTTGGCAATAAACTTGTTAAAATTATGGCCAAAAGAGATAGTCCTAGAAACTATTAAATGTTCCCTGTCCGTTCATCTATCTATTACGGCTAAACCGTTGCATCGGTTTCAATGTATTTAATTTGGTATAGAGATATTTTGATTCTTGAGGAAGGACTTATACTATTTACCGCGAAAACTGGCATATGCGGGCGGAGCTGCGGCCAAAGACCTACTGATCTATATAATCTTGAATATTGCATCCTAAAACTAAATTAAACTAAAAATCGCTTTTATAACCAGGCGGTGCATACCAAAGGAGATCCAATAACGTTTAAGATAGACTTCTCAACTATGATCGCTGATCCCACACTGGAAGCCGTACAGGAAGATGCCTTTGTGCTCCACCCCACTACAGGAATACTAACTCTGAACATACAACCCACTACTTCAATGCAGGGAATGTTTAAGTTCGAAGTTGTCGCTACTGACCCAAGTAAGTAGAATTTTAAGTATTTTTTAAAGTTCATCTTTAGAAAAAATGCCTTTCACCTCAAAACATCTCTATTAAAGCCTCTAATAATTACAAAAAAAATAGTACAAGAGCAAGTGTGACTTTTAGGTATCGCAAATCTATAAAAAAACTTATTTATATTTGCCATGGTCACACATATGGATTTTAGGTGGCCCACAAAGTTTCGAAGCCAAGAAATAAAGCACTCTGTCTCTATTAAACGCAACATAATAATCTTTCCCTGAGAGAGCCCTTTCTTATTTCTTGTACGGAAATCCCCCCGGATACCACTCTCAGGTGGTTATGTCGGGTCTCTCACATGTTATAGAACTGGACCAGACCTTGTGGTTTTTGAAGTAGTAATTTAATTTCAAAAGCCCACATATATGCAAACGTTCTCTAATCGGCCATTAAATAAGTTGTACTCTCTCCAGCCGGTGCATTCGACCGCACCCAGGTCAAGATATTCATAATATCGTCAGAAAACAGGGTCACCTTCACGTTCAGAAATACTCTTGAAGAAATCGAAGAAAACCACGCTTTTGTAAGTATTATAAAAAAATTACATGAGGACGACCCAGTATCGCTTCTGCACTTTCAGTACAACATACTAGTTATGTTACTAGGAGTTCTGATGTCTATGCTCAGAGCAGAGCAAAATTAAGAATAGAATCCTCCTATCCATATTCAGTTCTACACCATAGATGCGCATCTTATCCCTCTTTATGCCTACGAGTTATGTAGAGTTACGTGAGTAAGATCAAATTTTAATTCCGCAAAATGTGAGGGATCTTTTGCCTACATTTAAATGACTGACTCGGTGGCGCAGCGGTAGCGTATGCGACTGCTGTTCTTGAGGTCTCGGGTTCGATTCCCGGGTCGGGTCAATGTTTGTATGATCTACAAATGTTTGTTTCGAAATTTGGGTGTTTTCTATGTGTGATATGTATGTATTACCAAAAAAAGTATATATGTATTTATATCAGTTGTTTAGTACCCATAATACAAGCCCCGCTTAGATTAGGACTAGATGGCATTGCGTGTTAGATGTCTGAAATATTTATTTATTATTTAAACAAAAGGTAACAAGTATAAATGTATATTAGACAGTATGACTGTCTAGTCGCGGTCTTCTGAGAGCATTTTCTTGTCATCAATATCGATCTGTCAAATCGAACAAAAATATTAACCCGGTACGGCTACTTGCAGATAGAGCAGACTTTCACAGCCGGTTTCCGCATGATATGCAACATCGACCAAATAGCACCGGCCACTAATGAAAGCCTGGGCACCGAGGTGAGGGCGCACTTCATCAGGGACAACGCACCGGTCCTCGCTTACGAGATTGAAAGGTGGGAATTTATCTATACCAGAAATGTACTGAAAACATTGCTACGTCTCCGTAACTAAGCAGTATTTTATTTTAGTTGCTTCTCACCAAGAATATAACATGGAGTAATTAACCAATTTGTTCTTTATGCACAATTAATAAATTTACAATGTTGAACATAATGCCGAAGGCTTTTTTTCATTTTGATTTTTAAAGTAACGTGGGTAACGTTACTTTGAAAATCTAATAAAATGTATATAATGTTAAAGTTGGGGCAAATCTACTTGGATATCTATAACGTGATCTCTAACTTTCGTCTTGATGAGAGTTGGACACCATGCTAATATCCAGAGAGAAAAATAATTAAAATCTTAAAAAAATATATTTAATTCTCCCTGATTATTACGAAGAAATATCTTTTGTCCAGTCTCCGAAGTGACATCACCCTACTAATGTTTATAAAAAGAACACTGCGCCTGAAACATGTAATACTAAAGGACACCACTGAGGGCAGTCCTGATGCTGTCAACTATCAAATCACGGTGTACACGCTCATTGGGATTGCCGCTATACTCGGATCTCTGTGCCTCATAATCCTGGGGACTTTAATCATCAGGATTAGGGCGTAAGTAAAATATAATATGTTTATACTGCTTCTTGCTTTTTGAACTCACTTTCCTGCAAACTTTGGTAGATATTTCCTGTAAAGGGGCAGAAGATTGAGCAACAGGATACTACGGGAACGTGCGCTGTTTTATTTCACTATATGTTGTCGGCGATAGATCAGATGTTACGTACTATACGCGACAACTGTAGCACCTAATTACCTTTTGCAACTTAAGTAAATCTCAGAAGTGGTAGCAATTTTGAATAACATACAATAGGTCTCATAATATGAGATCAAAGATACTAATCATAGATCAGTATAACTAAACAGAAATATTTATAGTCGATTGTCAGTTTTTTTTTTCTAAATATTTATTTTTATGTAATACAGCATAAATCGTCGCATCGCAGCTGTTTCGTTGAGGAAGTGTTCTGGGAATTTGAGGCTTAATCGTATGAATATCACTCCCGACAGTAACAATCACGCTGTGGAAAGATCAAACTCTATTTGGGACGCAACTGCCCAATCATCCAAGTTAGATGACATCAGGTAATGTGGTAGTCACTATAGTGCGTTTTTTCATTGGGTAGAAAAAAAAATATATATTTATGTGACTTTTAGTTCATATACATGATAAATCATGTATATGAACTAAAAGTCACATAAATTCAGGGTTCAATTTCACATCAACACAATTTTATCACCAAATGATTATTAATAGTGATCGATTTCTGTCATTTCTCTATTAGAGATTAATATTTTGATAAATAATACATATGTAATATTATTACGAACCTGCTAGTGTATTTAATAATAAAAATATACAAGAATCATACAGGATGGCACGAATTTATAAAACTATTTTAGTAAGTAGTATTTTGAAGTCTTCAGCTAGCTTTTAATTGTAGCTTTCATTGCGAAAAAAAATTGTACCGAGAGGTCAAAGTCAAAGTCGGTAGCAAAATCTATGACAATGCAATGACGAGAGAATTACGTTCCCCAATATATTAAGGCATATGACAAGTCATAGTTCCATTTAGCAAGTGTACCTAGAACAATTCACCATGCTTTATTTTTTCAGCAACGCGTCCAATGAATCAGATCTGATCGGTATCGAAAACCTATCACAGCTCCGTTCTGAATACTTCTCACCGGCTGATTATCCTGACCAGCATACTATATTAAACAATGAGGTAAAACTTATTTATTTAACCTATATCATTATTTATATAAAAAAATTATAGCGTAGAGCTCCGAAGCCTTGAATGTCGAGATTTAACTGAAGCAAATATCAACTTTAAAACACATTTGCCTTCAACGCGTTTAAAAATAATGATATAAAAAAGTATGTGTCTTAGATATTGTCTATTTTGTCAAACATAGATCCACAGTGTCTCAGATTAGGTTCTAGAAAATTGTAGCGTAAAATTCTTTTATTTAATCAATACCTACTGTAATATACCCCTCTATTTCAGGCTTCAAGCTCCGCAGCTACCCAAGGCAACGACTAGATTCAACAAGACCCCGACGATTTTATTTGATAAATAATAAACTTATTTAACAATACTATTTTTGGCTTTGAATTATACAATTTATAATCATTGGAAATACTATTATTAAATAATTTATTGTATGCAGTATCAGTGAGAATGAAAAACGTAGGTACTTATGCGCGTTATGCGATTGCAAACTGCTTCCATACACGATGAAAATATATTAAACTTTGAGTATGACTAATCCATAGAATTTCCTTAAATCTCACTTATCGCTATAATCGTCATCGGCACTCATCATCAACAACATCCTAGCAGTGGGCTAGACAAAGACCTTTAGTTAGAAATGAGGTTTTGGCATAAGTGTTAGTATAGGGTTTGTTTAGTTTAAGCGGGCAGGCAGGCAGCACGGGGCTCTTTCTTACGGAGTGACGCAGATCCCTTGCGGGAACGATTGCTTCAGGAAGTACCTGCACTCAATCGCTAAGACGGAACTGAGTCCCGCCTGTTACCACTACAATTACAGTTCCACACTGTGTTGGCCCATCACACGCTGGCGGCGTGGGCGACGTAGCGTGTCCACTCGTCTACAGCCGGTAGCGACAGCTGATTTACCGCGGACGCTTCCTTCTGCAAAGACGTCATATAGCAGAAGATGGCGGCGGAGAAGGCCGGACAGGCCGGCCTCTACTCGGACCGGACCCAATTCGTCACCGGCGAACCGGTCGGTACAAGCGCACTTACCAGCACCTCGTGCCGCCCTCTGCGTGGCGACGGATGGTCGAGACGGATTTTTCCTTACATTCGCTCAAGTGGCTAATTAGCGAGTTTACCAAAAAAACGGTGGCCGCGTCAGTGCAGGCAGGAGCTGGAAGGGGTCCGGATGGCTTAATAACAGCAGTTCCCGGATCCCTCCCTTCTCAGGCGCAGAGGTAGCTCACCGCGTGGTTTTAGTCGGTCCAATTCCGACACCCCACACCGCCTCAAGCCCCGGTGGGGTGATAGCCCGTGGGGGTTCCCACAGCAGCAACAGCAGCGCTGTTATCCTGGGAGTTCGCTCTCTAAGTCGATTCTTATGACACCCATAAGATGAATGAGACTGGTCACGCTCCCTTATTATATTCGGCATTCCCTAATCCGTCATCGTGCCAACTGGTCGCTACAGAGGTTTCTAACTTTTGCAAAGAGTTTTTAGTCCGAAATTTTGAAATAATTTTACATTATTCATATCATTATGGCAACTAATTTCAATGTCATTTAATTCAGGGCTATTGGGATTTAAGTGCTTGTTAGAAAATAGTACCTAATTTTATCACAAACTACTAAATAAGAGTTTTTGATTACATATTGATACTATAATATTTAAGTGTCTAGTTATATAAACATAAAGAGCATTGGCAATACTAATAAATATGTTTAAGAAACATTCCTGCGAGTTGAAACTCGGTACGTATTTCCAAAACCCTGCAATATACAGATCAAATACTTAAGTATATTCATATTGCATTTCATTGCATCATCACCAGCAGGTTTTAAATAATCCACTACTGGCCATAAGACATTTTGAAGTAAAAACTATAGTTAATTTTAATGGCGCTCACTTGGAAAATACACTATTTTAACATAAAAACAATTCCAGCATTTTAAAATTTTGACCTAATAAAATATTACGTTCTACCAGAAAATTCTAACGCAGTTTAGACTTACAGCCCAGAAGGGTCCATATAGCCTCGAAAAGGTGACCTTAGTGAACTAAAACAGAACTGGAAACATTCTCGGGGTACTATCATGATTTGATACGACCTTTATTATAGACGTGACTAATTTAATGTTCTTGAAAGTGAAAATCGAATCACTACCTCCCACTTCCTCCTCCTTATCTCCTAGAGGTATTTGCCCATTAAAAACGGGTACAAATTGTCTCTTAACTTGTTTTTCTCTATAGACGAGGAAGTGGCTCACCATTACTCATCGTCGCATATCAGCTCAAGCCAAGCCAAACGTTAGCCAAGTTGTTTGCCAAGTCGATTTGTAATATTTTGTTATGACCACGTAACTTAACATTGAGATTTCATTGAAATATTTTTTTAGTTTTCTATTAACGCAACTCGAATAGAATGATTTGCTTTCCATTCCATTAAAAAGCGTTCTTGTTTAAAAATCACAAGACTACCTCTAGTCAATTATGTAAAAAATTTAATTCAAATTCAAAATCATTTACATATTCAATTAAGACACTAGGTGACATTTATGAACGTTAAATTGAAGCTACAGATAAAAATCATAGATCGACACGAAGAGACGCCGTATGTACTGTATTGTCAAGGTGAATTAGGTAAAAACACCAAAATACTCTGCCTGCCTGTGTCAATCCATAACTTGCAATTTCCAAAATGGGTATGGCCTTATGAGAAAAATACTCATAAGGACATGGCCACTCTTTTCAAAAGTCAGATTTTGAGGTACAATAGTATAATCTTATTTAAAGGGTCGGACAGCATGCTACCCAAGAGCAAAACGTTCTGGGGTAATGTTTACCGGAATTTTCGGAAGCTGACTCAGTTGTCTATACACCATCCGGACAGATCCAATTATTACCGCAGCTACTCAGCCGTAGTGGCTGAAAGACAGCGGCTTATACTCGAAGCTGGTGATCGTGTTATCCATCCTCTTAGTATAATCAGGTAACAATCACTTATTTTCTTCGTTAATAGGCTCCAACGTAAACCTTGATTCTGTCTATGAGAAAGTAGATTTAGTATAGAAAGGATGGTATGATTTTAATTGTTTGTGTGGTTAATTGTTACGTCACGTTTGAACGCTGTACCGTTTTCAATGTTTCTCAAGGTGATAGTTTGATTCTTGAGAAGGGAGGTACGCAGTAGCATACGCAGTAGCGAGGGTCAGTTATGGCGATAAAGAATAATTTACCGCCATGACTGATCCTCATACGGGCAAAAGCTTGCTGAGCAATAATATGATTTTTTAATTAGACGCCTTCGCTTTAAAATATTGGTTCATGAAGAGTGTACCCGCTGCCCGTTTATTATTTATATTCGTTTTCATACAAGTAACGAATATTTCTAAAAGAAAACCCGACTGTGGCAATATTTGCCACCTTTATTAAATTCATTGAAGAACTGAAAACATAAAAGGACCGAAAAGCTTTTTCGTTTTTTTTTTATGTACTCAGTGTCACTCTCACGACTAAGACGAATCTATTGACACAACTCACATAAAAATACGACACGCCGTTTAGGCTCTAGGGCGTGCCAAAGAAATATACATACATAATACATACATACACCCGAAAAACATCCCTACTTCTTTCGCCGTCGAGTAAAAAGCGAATGAAATATGTATTGGCGATCATTTTAGTTTTTGTTTTAATATAGCCTAGTGTGTTCTATTATTACATTTGAAACTTTCGCTTTTAATTTTTTAATTATTTTCACGGGAATTAATGCAATCATTTATCTAAAGGTATTACATACCTGACATTTCCACCAGGTTGCACAAGCCGCGGTCACAGGCTGACAGGTCAGGCATTTTTTTTATGGAATAGCAGGCAAACAAGCAGACGTAGCGCCTGATGGTAATCGATTATCGCCGCCCATGGACACCCGTAACATAGGGGCGTCACAAATGTGTTGCCGGCCTTAGCGAATGGGGAGGTGGATGAGAGGAAGGGTTGGATTATGGGCCTCCGGTATCCTCACTTACTCGGTGAAACACAGCGCAGGCGCGGTTCCACACCGGTTTATACCTTTAAATAGCATTCTTTTGCTTTGTTGACTTTTAGTGTGAAGTAAAATTCAATGTATATAATACTAGAAGTATCGATATATTACTTCTTTTCAGTTTAATCTGGATGGGAATCATGATATTAGTGAACCTAGCGCACATGACACTGTCTCCGTTCCGTTTATTCTACGTGTTGGAACCAATGGACTACTTGAAGCTGCATGAAACTGACAAACCACTGCTGTTCTTACAGATTCTATGTTTGATAGACGTGTTTATAAGGTTCAACATGGGATACCATGACAAAAAATACTCAACTATATTCTTGGACAGAAAAGCCATCGCTTGGTAATGTATCATTGCCTTTAATATTTTAAATATTTCCACAGATCGCTTTCCAGCAATCTTTAAGTGTTCTTGTTAAAAGAAACGGAAATGTTTAACAGGAAGGTAGAAAAGCAAGACTTGATTAAAACAAGTGAGCTCGACTAGTTAACGAAATTCAGAGCTGAAAAAAGATATGTATCAAGCTGATTTATCCAGGATGGGAAGTATTACTAAGCTAATCGCTCAAATAACATTAAACTCCATTTAACAATTTTTTTAACAACTTTTTTAATTGCCTATCGGCCTAGTAGTTTACGACCTTGAATTTCAAGTTGGAGCTAGTGAATTAATAATTATAATAAATAGTGAACAGTATGATCACATTTTCTGGGTCTGTGTATAATATTATGTACTTCATCAACAGTTTTTAATGTCCACTGTTGCACATAAGCTTCTCCTGTGAAAGAACATTTTAACCACGCTGGCTAGACACATTGGTATACATTTTGTTTCAAGATTTTCATCTTTTTGCAGTAATGTTGTCCTACGAATTTATCCTCAACAATCATGTAATAAATAGAGTGGTGACACTGAATTCTTTTCTCAACAAGACGAAGACGAGAGTCTTCAATCAGTTCGTCCTAATGTAATGACGTACGGTGCCAAGACGTGGACACTGACTCTGGGTCTAATTAATAAACTAAGAATCGCTCAAATTACCATGGAGAGAGCTATGCTTGGGGTCTCTCTGAAGGCCTAAATTCTTAACGAAGTAATCCGTCAGAGAACCAAAGTGACCGACAGAGCTCTAAAAGTTAGTGGCTTGAAGTGGCAATGGCTGATCATATGTGTCGCAGAACTGAGAACCGCTGAAATAAGCGCTTTCTGGAGTGGAGACCGCGTCTTGGCAAACATAGTGTGAGATACCCTCCGGCCAAATAGCGAGACGACTTCGATAGGAGGGCTGGAATCGACTGGATGCAAAAAACGACAGACTGGTTTCTCCTTGGGAGAGGCCCTTGTCCAGCAGTGGTCTGCAACGGGCTGATAATGATGATAACAATTGCATCCTTATTCCGTCTCCATTATGTTCTTCATTAATAGTACGTCAAAAGTTAATCAGAAGTGTTATGAACACAACTGTATGAAATCCTTTTTTTGATGTACAAAGCTACTAAAATTACTCTACCACCATTGGTGGTCACTATCCTCAATGCGAACGTGGACATAGCAGCATGGTGATTCATGCTATAGCGGTATAGTGAGATGCTTTTTCACGCCCCGCTTAGAGGACGAGGGATCATAATGGGAGGGAATCACATGCAGTGAGATTCATTAATTGATTCAGTTCATACTATAAGATTATGATGATCATGATCAGATGGCCATGTTCCAGATATGTTATCATTATTATTCTTCTAGCCGCTACCTGAAGACTTGGTTACTCCCCGACTTGATCTCGTCTACTCCGATAGCCTTCTTAATGTTATGGGTCGGGATTACAAACCCCCGGTATGTTCTTGGTGCTCATATACTGCCACTGCTTCGAATTGCCAGGATCTATACAATCATTTCGAATTTGAGGACAATTACTAAGGTAAAATAAATTTATTTTCAAACATCCTTTTAAGCTTGCCCTATCTGACTGTTTTCGTAACCGATAGATCATTAGGACTACAGACTAGAAATTTTGATGATTTTTTATATTGTAAGCACTAACAAATTTTTTTTTGGAATTATCCCTAATTGTGTAAAATAAGGAATTAACGGTTTTACGGAAATATTTACGTGAGTAAAGTCGCGTGGGAAAAAGCTATTAATCAATCTGCACTGCAATCTGCTTGTACACTACGTTTGCCAACTTAATTTGCTAAAGCCTAAATTTAGCTATTGCGCCTATTGCCTTGAATGAATTCATCATTAGGCATCACGTACTGAGGTGTGATGTTTAAACTGAGTCTGTCCTATAGAAATCCATAGGATTCAATGATTGTATAGAACTACTAAACACATGTTTAGTACCTGTCTTGCCGCTGCGATGAGTACGGCGATGTCTGCACTTGATGGAACTTGTTGCAATATATTCTGGAATCAAAATCACTTGTACCAAAATATAAATAAAATAGTGGAATAAGTACAAGTGATTTTAATTCCAGAGTCTTCATAAAGTACCTCGCGACACAGGATATTCTTAGTGTAGACATTACCTCTTCGTAAGAATCGTATTTAAATAATTAAATTTATTTGCAGTTGTTCTCTGGATCTTATATATTAAGTGGATTAGTGCAGATCCTAGTGCCATTACTTCTTAGTGTGCATTGGTGTGCCTGTCTAATGTATCTATCTCCCGTACTCATTTACTACTGTTGGTATCATTTTTTGATGTACATATATAAAACATATGAAACTATATTATGTAGGTAGCTACACTAGTCTTATCTGCAAATTCTCTTTACCATTCATGGGCGCGTCTGTTGCTGAGCTACAAGATTATCTGACAAAATCAATAGAGGAACAAGATCACTGAACGGAGGGGAGTAGCCATAGCGTGTTTTCCCGATACAAAACATTCTGTCATTTTTTGGGGAGAAAATCTTCACACATATACATTTACGACTCACATACAAAAAAACACCTGTCAATGCGAATTCACACATAACAATTACAAGTAATCATACAGAATTTCACGCACACATATGTAAATACATTGTCATAAGTGTAACGCGTAGGCTCATTTGAAGGCTCAAATGATGCTATGATAGAGGGGAACGCCTGCGTATGGTTATTCCCTACATTGTTGCACCATGTATCAAATCATATTAATAACAGCTACCATAGTACCTTTATCAATCCTTTTATCTTTGCAGCTGTAGTATTTAGACATCTATCGTAGTTAATAACGAATTATTTAAGCCAGCTCGACCAGGATTGAGATTATTTAATTTTAATTTCCAGGGACTTCTAAAATGCCTGTAGATTACAACTTTTACTTACATAATGCGGGGGGCGCTATAGATGGCAATTTGATGCGTTACAGCATTGAGTTTCGATATGGGAAAGCTATTGTCGTTGTTGTGTCCGCGTTCCTCGGTAAGACCATTTATACATTATTTACACATATTTTTTTCCTAACGAAATTCTATATTCATATAGTGACGAATGAAGAGCAGTGTCTCCACCCCTATTCATCCCTACGAGAGCAAATGCAGAAACCACAACAAAGAGAAGGAAATTACTATTCAATTCTGTGTTCACACTAAATTAATTTTGAAATATATACGTACTAACTTTTGTCCTCGATTCCTCACGCGTTTAATGTCAGTAGGTCGCCATAGGTAGTCAGCATAGTAGGTCGGCATAGTAAGTCAACATGCTGCAATTTCGTATTGACTGCAATCACAGTGAGTATGGTGACCACTACTCTTGGATTTTGCTCATGCTTTCTATCAGGCTAAGTAGAGTTACTTTCGTAGGCTCATATAACAAAAAAGATGCACTTTGAGTTTTTTAAATTTGATTGTCACGGTACAATCGTTCAGAAACCAGTAATGTGATGAGGTTACATTTTATTTCAGGCACTGGTTACTCCATGTTCCACTCGAGTTTGCCAGACGAGTTGTTGATACATTCGTGTATTATTGTTTACGCAGCCATATTTATGGTTTTCACTTTAGGTGAGTAATTTAAAAACCCAGTGGTTATACTATAGCATTATCTGTTTGAATAACATGTAGTCTACACGTTAGTGACCTTGAGAACTCTGCCAGATGTCGCTCAATCTTCAACCAGAAATCATTGTGTGGCTAGCACGATGATTTGTTTTGTGGCTGGCCGTGATTTATCTATAATGGTGGTGATTCTGTTGTAGTCATCACCAAACTAAAATTCACTAAAATTTGTTGTAGGATATAATCCTACAACAAATTTTAGTGAATTTTAATCTTATTTATTTACAGTCTATTTTTCGATGTCGGCTAGTAACAGCTAAAAGTTGATTCTGATCAACTTTTAGTTGTTACTAGCCGACTAGAAAACTTTTTAGTAAAGTTACCTTTATTAAAAGGGTAGTACTAAAAGATAGACTGCAGCATTAATCTATTTAACTTCAAAATCTTTGTAAATTGTAATTTTTTGGTGATTAGCGTTGCACTTGAGGGGCCACTTTAAATAAATTGAAACTTATTGAATGGTTTCTTTTACAAAGCAGAGGTTGAAATTACAATCGTTCCAATTTTTTTACTAACGCTAGAAAGATACAAAATGTCCAAATTGCACTGTAGTCTCAACTGGATCGATTGAGGGACCACCTTCCGCATGTTAGTTCTTTTTGTGGAGTGAACGTGAAAGGTAAATATTTAGTACCTAAATCAGTTTTTACAAATCTTTTACTGAGTGTAATTGTAAATTTTAACTAGTATACCAGATATCGATATCTAATAGTCACAATTGAGGGACCACCTTTCAACAATCGTAACATTAAGTTACTGCTTTTGAAAAATAGGGACTTTTCACGCACATTCGCAATGTCGGTAATGGAAACATTTTCCCTGTATAAAACCAAACGATGCTTTGTTTGCTCGTCTGAATAATATGGAAGCATACTTATTAAGAACAAAATATTTCAATTTAAATTACATATCTGTTAAACACATACTTATAACAATTGATAACCCTCAACCGTGATAGTTGAGAGATATCAACTTCGTTCAGTGACATTATTGACGCTTAAAGCATTCTGTTGATTTTCCTCAAAAGAGGTTTATTTTCAAGAAATTTGAAATGGCTCTTTCTCATTCAAATACCTGCATCCATACTCCTTTTCTTAGCATAACATTGTAGGTAGACAGATATATTACAGTACTACATTAGCTTCCTTTTCAAAAAACATTCGAAAAAAAAGACATGTCAGTTACGTCATCAAGAAATTAACGGGATAGGTATTCAAGGAAAAAAGAGACGCAAATATTTACAATTATCAATTTTACTGCAAAGTTCACTGTAGATACGGGCAATAACGTTGATTATTGCAAAGATGTTTTAGAGTAATTTGCATGCTTAGATACCATTGAACAACCTGTTTGATAACTTATTAAACAGGTTGTTCAATGGTATCAATTTGAACACTGTCATCCAACTCAGCATTGACAACTGATAGTTAAGATACTTTGACCTCTTTGAATGCGTAGAACAATTTGAGTGCAATGGCTGCCAATATGGAATTGAATTGATGTTTTTCACATAATCTTGAGTGCTAACTGTATCTACCCTCGATACAAGCTCTGTTTAGTTTGTGACTGGATAGCGTTGTGTGTTACATGTCCGAAATCTAATATATAAAATTCGTGTATCACAGTTTTAGTGTTAATACTCCTCTGAAACACCGAGTTTGATGAAATTTTATTTGTATATTCAGTCGCTATGAGAATAGTTTTATAACAAATTTTTACTCCAACTGTCCAAGTGTTATACCCACCCCTAAGTGTTCACCCAAAAATTGATTTTTTTTATTTTTTGGACAATTTTTTTTGTCATTTTTTGAATTAAAAAATACATTTAATCCTAAATTTTTACCCTCTTACCACCTTTCAGTAATTTAGAAAATATTCACGGATATAAATATGACGGTACGAAGTTCACCAGCTAGTATTTAAAGTATTTATTTAATTATATTGTCATACGTTATAATGTACCATGGATACTGTTCACTTTTCCACAGCCTTCCTGATCAAATCATATCTGACGATGTACGATTCAACGATTCGCTACAATGGCCTTATGAATCAAGTAGAAGTAAGTTGCAATTGCAGAATAAATTTGAACGCCATCTAGTGAAGGGTGGTGACACTATGCTTAATCCGTCAAGAAACGGAAAGATCAAACTTCTTTAAACATTTATGATCTATTTTATTTTATAACAGGAATATATGACATACCGACAATTTCCTGTTAAATTAAAGAAACGCGTACGAGCTTTCTATGAATACAGATATCAACAGAATTACTTCAAAGAGTCTACTAACCTAAAGTGCTTGTCTGGTTTGTATATCGATATATTTATTTTGTTTCAAATATTTATCAGATCTTTAATCTTCTTTTGCATTTTCGCTCCTCGTGTTACTTGCATTGCCTAGCAAGTGTACAGGTTTTTCAGTGTTAAAATTTGACTCTGATCGACTGGGTAAATTCATTTATATCCTTCAGAACAACTACGTGACGAAGTTCAACTGCACACGAGCCGTTCACTCATCGATAAGGTGAAGCTCTTCGAAGATATATCTCCGAGTACGGTGGGGACAATTCTCGGGTGCCTCCATCCCGAAGTTTACCTAGCTGACGACCTGGTTATAGCCGCTGGGGATCTTGGAGATTGCATGTATTTCATATCTACCGGCACAGTAGCTGCGTATTCTGCGAATGGCGTCGAGGTAAGGGATATTTATTAGTACACACATATATAACAGTGAATATAATTGTCCCTGAAAAGGTAAACACACACAGAACGACCGTACCGTCTAATTTACACTATATTGTCTTTATAAATAAATAAATAATCGGCCACACGGGTTTCTTCTGGCTTCGTCTTCTGATAAGACATTCCCAGAGGCACCCCTTGAAGCGCCCGTGTGGATTTATTACTGTAGCTCCCTTTAGTATGTCCGCAGATTCATTTAAAAGTGCCGCGGTCGTCGCACCCTACACAGCAAAGACGCCGTTACCAATTCTACGAGTCTTCCCCACTACACTTCCCTAATATTACTGTATTTTTTTTTATTGCCACATGCTGTTGTTGTCATTTCTATTTTTTCTTTCAACACCTGCTTCTCTAAAAATCTCGAAATTCTAGACCCAGTAATCATGATCTTATATAGTGATCGTACATAGTGCATGCAACATAATACAAAATTGTTTGTAGCTACGGCAATTTAAGTACTTTTATGGATATAAGTAAAGTAAACCTCAAAACAATAGGTATACCATCTTGAAGATGGTGCACACTTTGGTGAGGCGGCTCTACTCATGAAGGACCATAAGCGGCCTGCTACGATTGTGGCAATTGAGAACTCACAGTTATATAGAATGGATGAGGAAGACTTCAGGTGGGTATACAGCTTTGGATTTCGTAGTCCTAACAATATCTTTTCGTTTTATCCAAATTGAAAAAGTACCTACCCACTTTTAAAACCTCGAGGTAAACATAGTTCGTAAAAAGTATATCAATGCTATTGTTACTTATTTAAGATCGTAACATATAAACTATAATCCTACATTGATCTTGGTTCGATACAGGCTTAGACGGTTTTCTAATATCAGATCCTACGGAGCACGGGCGTAGCCATGGGGAGGGGGGAGGGTTAAATCTCACACAAGCTGGTGTCTGGAATATCTTCGGTATCGGTCCCTATGGAGTTTTTTACGGGTTTTTCTCTGTAGGAATGACATTTTGGAACCGTACAACTGGAGTCATTAATGTAACGTTTCAAAACTATGTAAAGAAAGCTATTTCATTTTCATTTCGTATAGTGTCAGCAAGTCAGTATTAGGGGCCAGTGTTATGTTTGATCCATAAAACTTCTCAATTTCATTCGAAAGCTCTGGTTTCAATGATTAAGGTCTGCCATTACCGGTATGCCGTATGTATGCCATTATAAAAAGCGTATATTAACACTAACAGTTTTGAAACGATGAAGTAAGATCTTCACTAAAGTTGATACGGACTTACTTACTGATTAGGACTCTCGGAGTCCTACTCGCACTTGACCCCCCCCCATTCCCCGAAACTGAAGCCTGGCTACGGCCGTGCATACGCATGCATGCACGCATAGGATAAGAGTATATACATAACAGACAGGCTATGATTAACTTAGAAAAAAACTACTGCCAAGAGACAAGGGATAACAAATTAACTGCATATTTGATGAGGCAAGTAATGTTACAAATGCAAAATTAGCAAATGGTACTAATTTCTAAAATTATAAATAATGTATCTTCCAGCCGCCATATAATGTCACACCCGGTTTTACGTGAGCGGATCCAGTCCTTGGGGTCTCGTCGCATGCACGAGATAGTCCTAGTAGATGACGCCGTGCGCAAAGAAAGAGTTAGGCACCTATCATCGGTAAACAACAACCTAGATCCTTCGACACTGCATGGATTATAATTTGAAAACAAAAAACAGACGTCGAAACAGAGTTCCTAAGCCTAGTGTGAATTTATTTCACATCAAATCGAAAGCCGCGGTGACCGCGTTCAGCGTTGCGATTGGTTCAGTCTCATAGTCTCTTGATCGAAAACAGTTTTAAAAGAAGCTTACACTAGGCCCATGAACGGCTTAAAAATGAATGTCTACTAATCTAATGAGACTGTCTTAAGTCTTTCAGTGTTCAAAACTTTACCTATGTTTTTACTAACAATTTGTAAGTAACAACTGTTTTCTTAATATATAATAATACTAAATAAGTAGTAAGAAGGCTTAAATATGCTTTTAAAATTAAAATGCTTTAGCTAAAAGCTCTCTTATTAAGAAAGAGCTTATCACATAATTACTCATATTTTAAATTTAGTTACATAAATAAACACTGTTCTCGGATTCTGCTATGCTGGTCTTGGGTTTGATTACAGAGTCGGTTCAAATGTTTGTATAATCTGCAAATATTTGTTTCGGAGTTTGGGTGTTTTCTATGTATGATATGTATTTATTTACAAAAAAAAAGTATATAAGTATTATATCAGTTGTCTAGTACCCATAATACAAGCTCTGCTTAGTTTGGGACTAGATGGCGTTGTGTGTTATAAATATAAATAAGTATATAAATTAATATTTAATATAAATTAATGTTTCATTTAATAAAAAATATATTTACTAAATAAATATTTTTGTTTGATCGGAATGGAGCCCTTAACCTCTGGCTAGCCAGACATTTGTAGAGTAATAAAAACCGAGACGAGAAAAAATATTCTGTAATAATGTAACACATATTATTCTTATTAGTACAGTCATACTACTAAAGGTGTGCTAACCATAAATTTATCATTTGAATAAGGAACAATAAATACTCATTGCTTCTTAAATATAAAATTTATTACCAAGAAACATTTGGTCACATAAGACCAACCTCAGTGCCAGCCACATTCGGAATGCTATACATAGCTTACAAACTAGTTTACAAAGAGTAATCAGACATAGATGCCCACCCACAGTAATAAAAACAATATTCCAAATCCTGAAAATAGTGCGGCGACCAGCGATAGAAGCAGTTCCTTGAACAAATCCCTTGATAGTTTCGTGCTTGTTACTTCATAAACAAAGAACCAAGCCGTGAAAAATATACCGATGCCGAGCAGCAAAAGTGTGAGGTGTGGAAAAACTGCCGGGTTTATTGGAGATGTGTAGCGGACCATCGATTCTATTTCAAGCTGTGAAAAATAAAATATGACATGATTGCTTTTGAGATAAATACAGAATTAACAGTAATAGTATTGTACTCACACTCATTTTCGCAGTTTTTATTTTAGGTTCTAATGATAAATTACACGAAGTCAAAACACTGACACCGATGGGATACGTCAGACTTTAGTTAGCTGCCATAGACAACAGAAAGGAGAATGAAATGATGTACAGTTAAAATTTCAGAATCAACTAAAGTCGTTCGTATCGTTACGGCTTTCAGTACCTACGGTGATTAATGTAATTATTTGAGGTCTATAAGTATCTGAATGGTAAATATAAATATTTCAGAAAATCATTAAATTCTATCAGTTTTTTACCTAATTGTTTAATCAAGCATAGTGTAGTAAGCCAGAACCTCTGTGATGAAAAGAGACCGATGTGCAGCAGTGGATTGACTAAAGCTATTAATGATGATGATGATCTCGAATTCAGTGAATAGATTTATAGGCAACTAACTATAAATATGTATTAAATTACAAAGCTAAATCTGTAGTGAATTAAGCTGTTTTATCGAGAATTTAATGTTACCCCGATTGACTGCAGTCCATGTAATTTCAGTCATTTCTATGCTTAAATTTTAAGGAAAGCTGTTAATAACGTCAATGGAACGTCAAAAAAATAAAATAAAAAAAACAATGGCCTCTAATGTTTACAGCTGTTTTCCTATATTGTGAGTTATTTATATAATCGCGGTTGGGTTAATTATCCTTAAGATGATACGTTAGTTGTTAAAGTTGCTATATGTAACTCACAAACATGTCTGGTCAGTGCTTTATTATGAACGTGAGCAGGATGATCAATCACACTCCTAGTGAAGTCAAACCTGCTCCAAAGGAGAAAGTCATGTCTTATGAAGAAAAATCCGTTGGTTCGACGTCCTTTTTTAAATGTGAAGCGTGCCCCTATATGGCACTCGCAGAGGACGATATAAAATTTCATCTATTCACTGTTCACCCAGACTTGGCTAAGAACAATGGTCTCGCAGACAATATACAAATACCGTGTCCTGGTTGCACAAGTGTCTTTGATGCCGAGGAAACTCTTAGAACTCATCTACGCAATCACCATAAAATGGGTATTAAAGATGTTAAAAAAATGATCAAAAGTCTAGTCCAAATAGCCCTAAAAAATGCAAAGTTAAAAAAAGAAAATTTCAAGCCTGAAATGCCACCGCTAACTCCACAGAGGCAGGATACACCTGATATCAAAATCCCACAAGTCATAGAAATAGTGCCTGATGTTGTAAATGCAAACAGTGATTTACCAAAAGGAGTTGCATTTATATCTGTTGACGAACTACACAAAATGAGTACACCCAACTTCGAGAAAGTAGATCCAAAAGAAATAATTCAAGAAGCTAGTATCAATATAGTGTACACAAATGAAATGTCGGCTAAATTCGTCCGTACTGTATCAGATCCTAACACTACAAAGCCATCTTGTAATATGATCCAAATGTCTAGCGTCCCACCAGATCTTATATCATCAATACAACCCCGTATCACCTCAGAGGCTAAGTTATCCCCATCACAAATTAGAGACAGTAAACAAACGCACATTCCATTCATACGTAAGCCAGAGCAAATTAAAGATGATGATGATGATGATGAAACTTCAAAACCTGCAGAACGGAAAAGAGGTACAATGTGTTTAGTAGATAATTGTAGGATACTAGTAAAAGAGGAAAAGAATCTGCTCTATCACAGAAAGTGTCATCAAAACGGTAAACTAATATGTCCAGAGTGCTCAGAAGCATATGCTTCAGTAGAAATGTTGCATATGCATTTGTGGAAGATTCACATGATAGATGTTGAGTTGCCAACTTGTCACATATGTAACTTTAAGACGTACAGGAATTCTAGACTTCGTAATAGTCACATGAAATGCCACAGAAAAACAAAACCTCATGTATGTAAGTATTAAAGATTGTCTTAATTAAAGCTTTATTGAAAATTTTCACCAGTGTAACAAACTATATAAAATACTAGCTGTCGCCCACAGTTTAAATCGCATTCATTGCATCGCAAAAGAATCCTGTAAAAATATGTATACAAAGTTTCATGATCGGTTTAACAGTTTTTTGGATGAATGTGTATCAAACAATCTTACATTTGCATTATTAATAGAAAGCTAATAGAGACAGGAAATATGGTCAGGAACACTCCTGACTGCATGTTTATGGAAAATTTTATGATTTTACTTGGCAAAGTTACATTCGATGTATGTATGTATGTTCTACAATAAATATTTTTATCAGGTCCGGTATGCTCAAAGGCATTTAAAACGCCAAATCAGCTATCAAAACATAAGCAGTTGCATAAAAACGGCAACAAGCCAGTGCAGTGTTCCACTTGCTTACTCGAGTTACGGAATGAACAACGGTTGAAGATCCACATTGCTGAAGTACATGATAAAGTCAAGCAGTACAAATGCTCTCAATGTGATTACAGTTGCGCTAGAAAGGAACAACTCAAGATGCATTTAAGATCCCATACAGGTATGTATTATGTTGTGTGTTTGATTATCTATACATATTACTAAATGAGTCATCCAAAGGCTGATGCTAGGGTTTTAAGCAGACTAATGATGCGACAAGTTAAAAAAATAAGAAATATAGATATCAGAAAGGAAACTGATCTAATGAACGCTCTAGAACATGCATTGGAAATGAAATAGAGATGGGCAAGTACACTTAGAACACATATATATTGACAATAGTTGAATGATCGAAACACAAAATGGAGAGGCCTTAAAGGGAAGAGAAAAGTAGGCCGACCCAAAAAAAGATGGGAAGACAAGGTTTAAGAAATAGCAGGAAAAAAGTGGCTCCAAACTGCAAAAGAAAACAAAAATGAAAAGATTTAGAGGAGACTTATACCAGAAAAGGGACTATACCAAGAAAAACTAACACTATTTAACTAACATATTGATAAGAATAAATGCTAATAATAACTAACAAATAAGTTAAGCTTAAAACCGGTGTATGTATGGGATCATGGCTAGAATAACTAAAATAATTTATAATTATTTATTTTGCTAGTCTGTATGTTATCGTAAACTGGGCCAAATTTAATACTAGGATTATAAAAAATATGGTCATCTCCGACCACTGGGTGACCGTTGAGGTGTTGACTTTTATAAAAAAAATAATGCAACTGGCATCGCAATGATACTTGGAAGTTCAGATCTGCTGTATTAATTTAATGCTTTCTAGAAATTACCAAATGGGTGGTCCCTTATAGAAATATATGTATAACTTACTATATAACTATATAACTTTGGTAAACCATTTTCTTTTCAGGTGATAAGCCGTATGCATGCAACATTTGCGAGTTCCGTTCAGGAGATCACAATTCGCTACGGAGACATAAAAAACAACATTCCAAAGAAAATGTGTATAAGTGCAAACACTGTCCATACACAGCAATACAGTCCACTTTGTTTACATCCCACATGATCTCGAAACATCCCAACGTCAATACAGATATACATTGTTGTCCATATTGCTCTTTCAAAACCGTTAATAAAGATAAATACGTCCAACATCTCACCACCCACACTGATAAAGAAGGAATACAACTTCTTGTGGAAATGACTAAAAATAAAACAAACAAACCCAGCTGGACAATACCTAGCCAAGCCAAGAGTAATGAGAATGATAATGTCAATGATGGCAAAAGTAACGAAACAGCCCTTAAACCTGTCAATGAAATACCAATTGAAGTTTTTGACTGTGATAGCCTTTCTGAAAGCATGCCCCAAAACTATACGAAAAGTTTCTGCTCGACACCAAGTAGTCAGAACCAACCATCAGAATATAATAATCTTGTAATGGTTACAGACCTGAGCAAGGATGACAATAATTCTGATTGCCTCATCTCCGAAAGTTCTATTGACATAATGGAAAGGCATCAATATCAGGCACAGCACTCCATACTGACGTACGACACGAACCAATCAACTTTACATGAGTTTCTTCACACTCCCACATCCATTGAACAGAGCTTATTACAAAACAGTAACGTGAATTCCTTATCTTCAAACCACTGTGTAATACCAAGCAGTATAAGCAACAATATCATGAACAATTTCCCAATCAGACTTCCTTCAGTCCCTCAAGTATCTCTATGTAACAATATAACGTTAAAACCTGTTGACAAAATATCCTTATCCACCACGAAAGTTACTGGCCCAATCATAAAACCAACACAAATATTGCCAGTGCCATCTTTGAGCAATTCTCCAGTTAATATTTCTACAGAACTCGAAGGTGCTCCTCGGAAGAAACCTAAAATATCAGTCAAAAGTAATTTAATACTTAAAGGACCAGATCAAGTCAATATGTTTCATTCTCAACAAAAAATGGCGTTTAGGAGGCTTGAGGATAACGAAAGATTTGGGCTTGGAAGTCCAGTAACGTTCAACAATTTGATCACGACACAATTTATGCAACTACAGCCAGAGCCAACTCTTAGCGATTCACCTAATAATATAATGCCATATCCTCAAGAGCCAATGTTGGCAGACGCTGCAACAACACCCGTTGACAATGAATTAAACGATAACCCACAGATATTCGCATTTAACCCCCAAATGAATGTAAATTCACTGACATTGCTCCCCCCACCACAGAAGATACCAAGCAACGATCCAAGTTACATCAAACTTGAAGCCACAATTAAACAAAACACACAATCTCCAAGCTTAGAGAGAATGTGCAATGCAAATTTGCTGAATAACCCAGCAATAAATCGCGAATATAAAGCATCGCCACCATTAGAAGACATTCACAAAAATATGAACGAAATCAAGAATGAGGTGAAATCAGACCAATTTTACAACATACCCTTGAACAACGCGACAACGAGCCAGCCAATGATAGAGCAGTACTTAATGGACAATATAATAGGAGAAAAGTATTCTGGTCTGATGGACTTATCTGGTGTAGTTCTTCAAGAGATATCGGAGCAACAGAACGATGTTATCGAAATAGATGACAATTCAGATGATAATAAGTTATTGCCGCGACTTGATATGTTCTTTCCTCTGGAGTCTTTGTATCCGATGCACAATGATTTTCATTTCTTAGACAATGAAATGCAACAGAACGGCATGAGTAGTGAAAATGAAGTAGTTAACAGAATGGTTGAAGTGCCGATTATAAACCAAAAGGAAGTGATGGAACCTTCCAGTGAAAACGGAAATGAGTTACCCATTTGTGTGCAAGGTTTGATTGACCCTGTAATGAATACTACTGCTAGGCCTACAACTAATAAAATAAATGTAAAGAATATAGAACTTATGAAGAATTAAAATAGAAAGAAATTTTACTACTACAGTTTAGTAGGTACCTTGGTTAAAGGCAGTACATTCAGTATTACAGTCGTCGATAAGTTGAATTTATTACTGTGTGTGTATAGTCAATCAGTCAATCAATCATCATTATCATCACCTTAACCTCTCCCTATATATATTTCATGGGTTTCTTCATTTCATTACGAATTGGTTTTTTCTTAAGCCAATATTTCTCGGGAAAATGTCATCGAGCTAAACTTGTGTCTCAAATCAAATTTTTTCTAAAGATTTGATCAATTCCTATTGAAGTCTAGAGGTCTAACCTTATCAAATTTTTATTTCCCTCCAAAAATATATTGTTTATCACCTCACCTGGAAGACATTTTCCTAACTGTCTTAGATTATTATTTACAGTTCAAATGTGTGTACATTGTTAATGTAATATAGATTTGTAAATACGATGTATAGTTGTTAGATCTTAATCATTTATGTTCAATGTACTGTAATTATTTGATCATTTCAATTTGAAATATAAGTTATTTAGTTCAAATATTAAATTGGAAGGATTAAAGCATAAATGTTTATGATGAGCATAGCACGAAGACCTCTTATAACATAATAAATGTAAATAGTTAAGACCTCTGCTCGGGTTTCCTCTCAGGAGAGGGTTGGTCATACGTCCCCACACTGACCGAGTGCGGGTATAGGACTGGCAGGACACTGTTGTGGCTACGTAATCTTGCCCTTGGATGTTTTCAAGCCGATGAAAGGTCTTCAACAAAGCTTCACGACTGTTACCCTATGTTAACAACCGTGACCGACTGTTCAATGTGACTTTCGAATCACGGAGACACTCATGGTATCGTGCCACCAGCAGTCACCCATCCAGGTACTGACTGCGCCGCCGTTGCTTACCCTTGTTGATTGTTTCTAATTACCGAGTGCTAGCAGTGTGGCTGTGAGCGCCTCTCTACCGGGCTGTGAGCGCCTCTCTACCGGGCTTTGAGCGCCTCTCTACTGGGCTGTGAGCGCCTCTCTACTGAGCTGTGAGCGCCTCTCTACTGGGCTGTGAGCGCCTCTCTACTGGGCTGTGAGCGCCTCTCTACCGGGCTTTGAGCGCCTCTCTACTGGGCTGTGAGCGCCTCTCTACTGAGCTGTGAGCGCTAATCTACTGGGCTGTGAGCGCCTCTACTACATACAAACCTGCCATAGGCGCTCATAGCCCATGAGCGTCTATGGCAGGTTTGAATGGGACTTTGGTACCGCCTGACGTATCTTATAGTAAGGTAGAGACTATTTTTGTATTTATTTGACTCCTAATATCACCGATAATAACATTTTAAATTTCTTAATTTTTATAAAATAGCGATAAACCGTTAATTTAGTTTTTAGATTGCAAGGAAATATATCTATTCCATCCACACCGTATCCGTTGATGGCGACTCCCTTCTGTTCAGCCAAGGTTCTCCCTTTGATGGGCTCTGATATGGCCAGTAAACCGAACATAGTATCGAAAGTCCGGATGCGTTGCACACAAGAAAACAAGAGCTGGCCCTCCGAGTTGAAGGTTTAGTTGTACGAGAGCTTGGGTCTGGTTTTGTGCTTCGTCAAGATCCTTCATACGGACAGTCTCGAAGCTCTCGACACTAAAATACATGGATCACAAATGAGTTATCATTATTGCCAACAGGATGGCGTAATATTATATTTTTTAAGTCAAAGTCATTCCTCTACGATTTTCGTGATCCGTCAATAAAATGTTGCTCTTTTACTGAATTCGCTGGTAAACTGTATGCCGGTAACTTGTAAATAGATTGCTAAAAAAGTTAAAAAGCTTGTTACAACAGCAGTAAAAAAACGCATTACTACATTTTCTAAACTTACTATGCCTAAATATAATACTTCGTTTGATAACTAGATGGCGTTATGTGTTAGATGTTCAAAAATATTTTGATATCACTATAAAATATAAATTATATAAAAAAATTATAAAATATATTAATCGACATTAATGAATGAGTTATGTAATTAGTGGCAGATCAACATTTTACTAACGGATCAAAAAAAATCGTTTAGAAAAGATTTCGATTTAAAGAAAATGGTTCTACTTGTAATGGTACTAATGGACTTTCGTAAAATTTAATGCAAAATAAAAATCTGAAAATTAAAAATTGGCAATGACGTTACCAATCAAATAATTTTAACTGCCTCAGTTGCGTATGCGACTGCTGTGCTTGAGGTCTCTGATTCGATTCCCAGGTCGAACCAAATATTTTATGATCTGCAAATATTTGTTTCGGGTTTTTTCTAGTATAATATGTATGTATTTATATAAAACAGTTCACATGTATTTATATCAGTTGTCTAGTACCCATAACACAAGTTCTACTTAGCTTGGGACTAGACGGCGTTGTGTGTTAGAATTCCGAATATTAATATTTAAATATAAAAATAATCTATACCGTGACAGTCACCAAACCACCCTTTCTTGAGAGGAGACCCGAGCCCGAGTGGGACTAAAGCGGGTTGTTGATGAACACATTTTTTTATTATTTTAAATAATTTGAGCTGGTCTATTTATATGTTAACAGACTCGTATATACATGTGGAAGGTAGCTTATAGATGGAAAAAAGCGTAATTATTTAATCGGTTAAAGACAAAATATCACCAGTTTTGAATGAATTTTTGATACGTTTCAAAAGTAATATTTTTTTTCTTAAAAATAATGGTATACCGTGTGGTGTGGTATTTTTTAATACTGTAGTTAGTTAATACTAGCTAATAAATAAGCAAATTCTATGATAAACTTTGTCACTCTATGATGATTTGTGTACATACACTATTTATAAAAAAAATGGCCGTGTAAGAATCTCCTCCAAGACTGTTTATTATAAAAGTGTGAATAAAAAATCAATTAAATGGAATGTATATTTATATTGCCTTTTTATACACAACCATGTGATCTCCACTGTTTCTGATTTCTTGAGAATCGTACAGAACCCAATCGTTACAGACATCTCCAAAGGGCAAGGGGTCAGTATGCACCCCCTTTTCATGGGGTCCAATAATGATCATGACGTTTCCTGTAAAGTAGTGTAAGTAGTCTTCGAACGATTTTCGATTGTTGAAGTAACAAAATAGGAGAGCAGTTGGTTTGTTTGCCTGGAGAATATTGATTGTTTCCTTGTCCAACTCTAGTGGAGTGAAGTGGAGAGGAATAAAAGTGGGCGGGGCGTACTTACAGCGCCACCACGCACCGTCTACTTCAATACCCGTTACTGGAATACCTGAAATATAGGAAAGAAAGTACAGTCAATAATGAGTTTTTATGGTATAACGTTTTCGTAACGAATTTATAACATCTAAAACCTATTTTCTAATGTTAATATAATTTGGCTTTAACTTAGTATGACGTCATAATGCACAATTTTAAACAAGTACTGTACATATAAAACGACCCGTTTTGACATTGAATAAAACGGCATTGTCTTATCAACTACATCTTCTATTGTATGTGATGGAAAGTGGTTAGGAAATGAAATTAGCAACCCAACATTAAGCATTAGGACTAGCAACTCCAAGCATTAGGACCCAACAGTAGTATTACCAGTAAAACTGATTGTTTTGCTTTGTAAAATATGAGAATTAACAATTAATTCGATGTAAAATTAATCTACACAGATATATTTTCCTGCCACACATTGTTTTAACACAAAAGGTTTTCTTAAGAAAGCTCATACAAGAAATGAAAATGAACTTACCAGTAGCCTGCGTAATAATCCACTCCAAGAGGCCGCTTCCACAGCCTACACTCAAAATCCTACTGCAGCATAAATTATTCAAACATTTCTTCATAAATTCAAAATTTTCTTCACTCGGGTAGACCCATAGCAACTTGTTCCTATCCGGATGGTCGTGATATTTGTGGATAATTTCCTTCCAATTATTCTCTTTATATAAATCTGTTATACTAGACACTATATCCATTGTTAGAATATCTAAGACTGGGTATTTTTAGTCTGAGAGTAACATTGACTTTGAACGGCTAGAGTTACACAACCCTACGTAATGTATTAGGAACTGATGTTCCCTTACAGGGCCGGATTTTGCGTTTAATATATTGGTTATAGTGTCAGTAGTCTCAGGTACCTATCAAAAAGTTTTTATTGAATCTTTTGTTGCTGTATTCGTTAGCGATCCTGCCTGCTAAGTATGCTGCCATCGTAGTGCGTTTAATTTGATTACCATCAAAGACAAATAATAGTGTAACAAGCACGATTCGTCTATATTTGGGTGTAATATGTAAATTATCCTTCCATACTAATATTCGCATGTAATTCTGTCTGTCTGATACTTTTTCGCGGCTAAACCGCTGCACTGATTTCAATAAAATTTGACATGGAGAGACTTCGATTCTTGAGGAATTCTTTATCGCGGTAACCGAAACCCGGAGGAACCGCGTGCGACAGCTAGTGATTATATTATACATATTTGCAAAAATCCAAGTATGTCGATGAGTAGTTGGGTTACTAGCACAAAGTGTACCGTATGATGTGTCAAATTATTATTTTCTTCTTATTCATTTGCACATACATCAACGTGTTAAGTAAAATAGATGCAAAGTAACAATATAATCATTTATAACATATATTGCCTAGTTCTATATTTTAATTCTTATAGCGAACGTAGTACTTTTCAATAAACGATAAACATTTTAACTCCAAATTCGCCTCTGTATTCTCCCATCATTTAAAAAATTGGCGATAGTCCAAGAGTATTTCATCTGGCAACCAATACAGGAAACAATCATCATCCAATACAATAAATAAAAAATGCTAATAGTTTGAATTCATTTATTTGTATCAAAGTTCTTTACAAAAATTACATAAAATATTAGCAAAATACACAAACCAATAAAATACGCATTTCATTTTAAATTGAATTTCATAATGTTGTATAAAAATAACAAATTAAGTTTGACACAAGGTCTTAAACGCAGTTTAAAAATGTATTAATTAGCAATAGCTCGTTCACTTCGTTTCAAAATGTTTAGCACTTTATAAAGAAAAAAAATAAACTTTGACAAAGATATCTGGCTAAGTGCAAGTTTCAGAACATTACAAACCAAAGAACATTACACTCATTTCACATTTACCCCATTTTCCTTGAACGCTATCTTATTTTCAACTTTAAGTCTATAAGTGTGAAGTTGAAAATACACAGAACCGTTGCTTAAAGTTGAGTAATGTTTATAAGGGGTAAGTGAGTTGATTCAGCTTAGTATATTTTAGTTAGTGCAGCATATTTGAGTTGGCTTAGTTATTTTATTAAGTGTTTTCTGATATTTTTATATTTTGTTAGTTTTCAACCACTGTTAATGTATGTATGTGTATAAAATGAAAATAAATACGTTTGCGAAAAAAGCAATAGTAAAAACTTTATCCATGTACATTATTTTATGTTATTTTCAACTGTAATGCTGTGAGTTTCAAGTTTAAAATAACATAGAACCGTTGCTTAAACTTCAATAACGTTTCTAAATCCAGAAGATTATATAGTTCGTTGTTCTTTTATATTCACTTCTCTCATTTTAATACAGATACATCGTATCTTATTTTCAACCAGTAACTATTCCGAAATCGTACCAGCCCTTTTATCCAAGATACAAGTGCGTAGCATCGATTCTCTTTCTACAATCGCTTACGTCTCTAATCTCTTGCATTATTGGCTAATATTTAATATCGATTTATGAGAAAGGGGTAGATAACTAAACCAATTCAGATATGCATAAAAGTAATTATTTTATAGTATTTGCTTTGTGACCAGTCTCGGTGAATTTATTTTTATTTATTTATTTATCTTCATTGCATACATATTACAAAATTACTAAATAAAATGAGTGACAAAAGGATTACTACAACAATTGGCGGTATTATCGCTCACGGCGATCTCTTCCAGACAACCATATTTAAAAAAGTTTTGGATGTTGCATTCTAACTTAAATATATATGTATGTACTTTGCTCGTATAGCGAATGTGATATTATCTCATTAAATGAAAATAAAATAGACCTTTCCATGAAACTACTGAAAGTTAACAATAAATTATTTTTGTTAAAGAAAATAATTAAATTTGCTAAATTTTTGTAGAAAAACTTGATGGTTGGTTTAATTGCACTAAACTTTTTATTCATAATTTTTTTTACTATATTTGAGCCTGCCAAAGTGAACCTATTCTCATTGATGGAAAGCTTGAGCAGAATCGAAGTATATTTGTCACCATACTCATTGCGAATGCAGACAATGTGACCAACACAATGGCAGCTTGTTAAGATACTTCTGCATCATTGGGTTATTTTCAACCTTAAGACCGTACCCGTAAAGTTCAAAATAACACTGAACTGGTACTTAAAGTTCAATAACATTTATAAAACTGAGTTCAATGTATATAGAAAATATTAATTTAATGAGATACATTCACATCCACTTCGTATACTAAATTGTTAACAATATGTCCGCCAAATTTATAAAAAAAAAAAATATTATTAATTATTTCTTTATGAAACGATCGAGCCGCGATAATGTTCAACATTAACTTATATTACGTGAGATCAGCTTACATCGGAGATCATGATCTTCAGTCGACATTATAAAAACTAATATTGTTCAATAAAATTCAAACCCGGTATCACATTTGGGTTATGTATGTATGTACTGAACTCACAGAACAATTTCAACCCTCGCTTACTGAATATAAGATACATATTCGTATAAAGGTGGCCACTTTATGAAATCTCGACTCCAGAGATAAGTAAATAGTTCTGCACTAAACTAGAAATGATTTTCAATCTTAATTCAATCAATATAACGTACACAATCCGTTGGCAAGTCGAATACAAGTCTTATGGAATCTTGAAAAATTTCGGCGAATATCAACGCTATGTCTTTTGAAATAAGATTCAAAATAATTTACACTTATTAATTTTTCTAAATAGGAGCGATAGCGGCAGGGCAACGAAACTATCCGAGAACGTTTCCTTCATGTATGTGATAAGCATTTCATTGTAATCGAATTCTCCATGAATTCTTTGCAACAGTCTTTTCCAACACCCTCAAAATATTTCTGATTCAATAATTGCAAATATACATAGGTAATACGTCATTTTAGAGAAAAAATCTGTAATATAAATCTACCCACTTTACTTCAGTCTAAAACCCCTGTCGATAATTAAATTCCATCGATTTTTTTTTGACCGTGGTCTATATAGTTGATTTTTGGCATCAGTACTATATGAATTCCATTTTATTACAACACTTTTTTCTTACTTTTAAGAGTTTAGAAAAAATATTCCAGCGTGTCGATAATATGCATAGGTAACTACTGTCATGTAGTAAATATTACTTTAATTAACGCTCTTAACAGTCAATTGAGACGACAAAGTCAAAAATATCTGTGGCGATAAGTTATTAATTGATTGAAAAAACACTGTCTTCCCAGCCGAAAATTCACATCTTGTGAAAGAAGCCGTTAAATGCATTTGCTTTTCACGTTTCTAGACCACACTCACTTTATTTCTAAGTCACACAAAACTTTAATATTCAATACAAAAATAATACTAAATGCTTGATAAAAAACACAAAATCGATTTTAATAATATTTCATATTCGTTGATTTAACTTTTAAAAACAAATAGACCATAGATTTTTGTAAATGCTTTTGGAGTATCGTCGTAGCGATATGGCGAAGACAAGCATCATATATGCAATACGCTTTAAAAAAATACCTGGCGTATTTGTACCATGATTGAGATCAAAATTCAATATATTTTTGGTCCTTCGAGCCGTTACTTCCTTCGAATATTTCATTTTAAATTACAATATAACATTTTAAAATCTCAAATACATAAAAAATACATGAATATAATGAAATAAAAGTCACAGCTAATAATTACGACTTATAAATAAACACGTCTTGGACGTTCTTACTCGCTATGTTAGTAAACATTGACTGATTAGAGCTTGTATAGCAACAATACTATAGCTAATAGGATAGATATAAACACTGATATAATAAAGAATTATTATTTAAACGGACGAAGACACATTTAAAAACTTATGAAATATAAAACCGAATAAACATGACAGGACACTATATAAGCGAAAGTGAAAAGTGGCATAAAATAAATTGTAGTTCACTCAGTACATTTTGCGTATATTTATTCTCAAATATAAATTTATGAAGATTCTAATGCTTTCAATTACAGTAAATTATTTTATATGGCTAATTCATCTATAGCTTAATTATTGCAGTTTTAATTGAGTGGCTTTTAATGGACTACAACAATTCACTATTTAGAAATATTGTGTTTGTAACGTATTTTGACCTTTTATTTTAATATCCCACCAGTTATTTGTTAATGTATGCATTTAATACATATAAACTAGATTTAACTATGTACTAGAGTTACCTTCCCTGTTCAATCTTAAACACTTCAGCCTTACTTCAAGTCTGAAAAAGAAGAATATGAATTTTATTGGGCCTAGATTGCTACCCTGTTGTACTCCTGTGACGGAAATAAAAAACGGTAACCGAAAGCTGTGACTTATCTAAGCCGAGATGTAATCAAATGTTACATTACGTTCAAAAATTTAAAAATGTTCTAATAGTTTCCTCCAATTCCTATTTAGCTTTTCTTACCTGTGATGTTATGTAATCAAACGTTGCACAAAGTTCGAAAATTTTAGAATATTTTTAAGGTTTTCTTCGAAAAGCATTTAGCTCTATATTTAACGATCTCATACATATTTAACGAGGCAATTGAGTAATTAGGTGTTCTTCCATGAGAAAATTCATGAATCTTCTGTAAATTTATATACCTCCCGCATTTTGGTATAGCAATCAGTCTTAGAAGAAAAGTTTCTAGCAAAATCCTTTTTAACCCCCAAAAATTAATTCTGTATTCTTTTGTTTACAATTTTTTTTCAACATTATTATTTACTCACCAATGGAAACAGATTGCTTAATTTTCCTTCGCCAGTGAATTCCAGCACCAGAATCAGTATTTGTTTCCTCATTCTCCCGTTTATCCTTATCACCATACAAAATCTTTTCATAAACAGTCTTTTTCTCCTTCGCCGGGGTGCCAAACTCCAGATTATTCAAATGGGTTTGTTCCTCCAACTCGATCATTTTTCTCACATCTATTGGCGGCAAAGGAATTATCGAAGCTTTTCTTATTTTATGCACATATTCAAACACTTCTTTTGGGCTCGAAGGTTTTGTTTCTACAACCGCTTTTTTGTTCACAATGACGCTTTGCCGCGCATTGTTCGCCACTAAAATGTACGACGTATCTATCTCAGTCTCTTCTGGTTTCTCACTATTCTTTTTATCGATTGCCTCCGTGCTATTTTTGACACACTTTTCAGCCTCATTTTTATTGTCATTCTCATACATATGTTTCTGTATAACATCAGGAGGTAGCGGAGGGAGAGGGTTCACTATCTCTAACTTTATTTTTTCATTGTTCTGATAGTTTTGTTTGAGCACGCTATTTCCATTCGCTATTTCAACGAGAGCCGCCTTGTCGCATTCGACAGCACTCGCCGGGCTAAAATCCGGGTGCGTATTACGAATGTGACGTTCTAAATTATCTTTTCTTCGGAAACGGCGTTCGCAAATTTTACATCGAAAAGGTTTGGAATCTGTAAAATAGATAAGAATAATAAGTAGCATTAAGCAACTATAAATAACATTAAAATCAATTTCTATTATTGTGAAGTGATCGTTATGTTCAAGTAAATAGAATAAAAAATATTTAATTACTAAGTTGTTTTTTCATAAAAGACACCTTGGCACTAGGAATATACCTGTTTAGAGGGGGGAATACGCATAAATACATGAGGCGGACGAATAGAACACCCTGACTAAGAACAACAATTTGTGGATTACACAAATTGCTATCCCATGTGGCCCATTTCCATTGAATCCACAGCAAAAGGCGCAGTTTGTAGCGACGAGGCGACTAAACAACTAAGCTATCCATGCAGTACATAAAAAAAGTTCCTGATGGGTAATTTATTACATAAACCAGCATGTATAATAGTTTAGTACTATTAGATGAGTATAATCAGGAAGGGATTTCAGCTTTAAATAGATGTAAGTCCATACCCGTGTGAACAGCAGCATGCCTGCGCATGTCTTTGCTAGAGTGGAATGCTTGTGGACAACGCGGACACTGGTGCGGGCGTCGAGCCCCACCCGCAGTCCTGGCGCCTCGCCCCGCGCACGTCCCACGACCGCATGAACCCCAGCCACTCCAACCTCCGCAGGAACATTTCTTTTCTGTTGCCAATTTAGAACTGAGTTCTTGTATCAAAATTAAATGTTTGCAGAAATTAGGTAACATAATAATATACCATTTTTTTATGGTATAGGGGGCAAACGAGCAGACTTATCGCCTGATGATAAGCGATTACCGCCACCCTTCGACACCCGCACCACCAAAAACGTCTTAAGTGCGTTGCCGGCCTTTGAGGGATGGGGAAGTGAATGTGGGGAGGGGTTGGGGTATGGGCAATCCTGCAACTCAATGAAACACAGTGCAAGCGCTCTTTCACACCGGTCGAGACGGCCCATTCATATAGCATGTGTTATATCTATATATATATATATATAAATAAAATTTTCTTCGGTATTGTTTACTACATCATTGATTTTAATTTGGTTCTTAAATAAAAGTAGCTATCAGTTTTATTTATTTGTATAAATTGCTTGCTAATCTACACTAGATTAGCAAGTCATTAAAATTACAATACCGATATACTTTTCCCCGTGGGAGAGCCACGCTTCGGCATGCATGGGCCGGCTCGACGACAGTGATACCACGGCTTCACAAAAAACCGTTGTGAAAAACGCCTGCGCTATTTTTCACCGAATTAGTGAGTATACCGGAGGCCCATAATCCAACCCTTCCCCCATCTCCCACCCCATCCCCCAAGGCCGGCAACGCACTAGTGACGCCTCTGGTGTTACGGGTGTCCATGGGCGGCGGTAACCGCTTACCATCAGGCGATACGTCTGCTCGTTTGCACCATATTCCATAAAAATAAAATACTACTCATGACCAATTTTTTAACTTATTAGCTTTTCAACATTTTTTTTTCGGAAAGAAAATATCTTTCCACTCACCATGCTTAGCCACATGCTTCCTGTAGTTAGAGCTATCACGAAAGCACCTCCCGCACGTCGCACATGGATAAGGTCTCTCCTCAGTGTGCGTCAGTCCATGCTTCCGTAACGACGTCAAGTTGTTGAAAGCCTTATCGCACTGATTACATACAAACTTCTTTTCTTCTGTAAATTAAAACATCTTTTTGTATTTCAATCTTTGTCCTTATTTCAAATAGGTTTAATTTTTTTTCTTTATGCTATCTTAAAATAAAAACCAGCCAAGTGCATGTCGAATGTTGATACACCCAAAAGGCTGAAAAGATAACAGCCTCAAAACAAATGTAAATATCATTATAGCATGCCATATAATTGTATCTTACATATATCTATATTTATATCTTAAGATTACGTGTTTAGAGATTATCTGATTAATGACTAAGATTGTTTATCAGTATAATGGAGAGACGAAACTTTTGTTATACCATTAAACACTAAAAGTATAGGACTATCCTGCTGTTTCATTCACAACTCTAAAGAGAAAATCCATTCAACTTCAAGCAATAATTCTTATTCTGCATGCCTGTATTTAAGTGCTGTCTAACTCCTTAATTTGCAGTTACACTTACTATGGTACACACACATATATATGAATCACTTTTAAATGAATGTTTCCTAAAAGAGCCCCAACATTAAGAAAAATAAATAAGAATAATATTAAGAATATTTGTGAATGAGTGTCCATTATTAATCATTTATACCTTTTGTATATACAAACTTTAAAATAGATAACTACTAACTAGTATGTTTCAACTTATGCCTTTGCAACTTCGACATTTGGAAGAAGCTGTCACCGCACACTTCACATGAGTATGTCCTTTCATTCCGATGCACTCTCATATGGTATTTGTAATGGGATTGAGTAGCAAAGCTCTGTAAAATTAATAATATTATAATTAGTCAAAAATATTATGAATTAATAAAAGCAATGGTACCTACAAGGTGGTACTGTTTTAGGTATCAATAAATACCTTATTACAATCAGGACACTGATAAGGTTTCCTTTGCCCGTTGCAATAGGCATGGTATGCCACCTGACTACGAGCATGGAACTTTTTGTTACACACTGTGCATTCATAGTATTTGCCATTGGCATCTGAAAAAAAAATTCATGTCATTTATTTTAAAGAATACAAATTCAGATTCCATACGTACCTGAAAAGTGAATGCATTTTTAGTGAATAAAACCTTTTAAATAAACTATACTGCAGCAATAAATAGCTATATACTAACTGACTTTTCTTTATCCTTAAGTTAATAAGAATATAGATATAAATATAGAGTGGACTCGCGGTAATCCGACAAATGTATTGCAGGGCAGTGTCGAACTATCGAATTTGTCGGATATTAGATTACTGCCTAAACTCCCCTATAGTTCGTTTTTTTTTACAAACTAGTACCTTGTAATCAGGCAAATTACAGATCCAATGATAAGATTTTATGTTATACATACTTTGAAGTACAAATCTCTATTCATACCCTTTATTGGTCTATTGTTACAAATAAAGAATATTCACGAACAACGAACGAGAAAGTTCTCACCGATCCATTGAGGTACGGAATAATGAACCTTACAACGATACACATAGCGTCGAATATCTATTTATTGTTGCGCAGTTACTTCCACCGATTTACATATGGTGATTTGGTAAGATGAACTACCCGGTATGTACGAGACGTTTCTCTAAAGCGCCAGTAATGGCGATAATGGATATATATAAGAACTCATGCAGGCCGTAGTTTTATTCCGTTTGAACTACAGTGCGATAAACAAGGTTTGTTTCTCGAATACATCAAACTCTAACAGGTAATAATATATATTTTTTTTTTAACTGTCCGTGTTTTGTGCTTTAGCTTCTAAGCTTGTGATGACATTATTAGGTACTTATGCGTAATACACAATGAACAAACAATTAAAGCACGCTAGGCCGCACCCCAATTGCATGTAGTCCTGTCCAATTACAGGGAGTGCCGGTTTAGATAGGGGTTGGATTACCGGGGATCCACAATAGTTAGTTTGTCCTAACCAAAATTACTGAATAATCTTTAATATAAAAATTATTTTAATTTTGTAGAATTATTTTTATGATAGCAATAATGTGATTTTAGCACTTATAATCAGGCCCCTGTCTAATCCCGCGCCCCCTGTAATCCAACATGACTTCACTACATGATTTTGATTAATAATTCTTGATTATTTTGGTAGATATGTATGTGCATTTATGCTTAATTTTATAATAAAACGTAAGCTTTCAATTGTTATTTAATTTACTAAATTCGACTTACATGAATTAAGTATGATTTGTACTTCGAAGTACATATGTACATATAACATATAGATTCTTATTATTGGATATGTAATTTGTCAGATTACAAGGTACTCTTTTGTAAAAAAATCCGGACTATAGCGGTCTTAGGCAGTGCTCTATAATCCGACAAATTCCATAGGCCGACACTGCCCTGCATAATGTTTGTCGGATTACCGGAGGTCCACTGTATCTTATTAGTCACAAATCACATATGAGTTAATTGGTTGAGGCTACACAGTTGGCCTAGTGGTTTTAGTGGTATCCACACCACTTCCTACTGCGCCAAGTGTTGTGGGTTCAAATCCTACATGGGAGAACACTTTGTGTGATCCATAAATTACATTGTGTCTGTTTCATGTATGATTGTAAAGATCTCTGCGACACAGGAATGTATATTCGTAATGCGGGAGTGGACTTTCAATAAACAAAAAAAAAATTAGCATGTCAGTCTTATTTGGTTTAATCGTGTAGCTGACAGTGATGTCAGATAGCCAGGATAATTATAAATTATAAAAGCCTTTATTGTTGATCTTATTTTTAAATAACAAATGTTTTGTATGTATGCCTAAAAACTTATTACTACTATCAAAATTTACTATTTATTATTATTATTAATTTGGCAAACGGTAGCTACTCCTCAACTGTCTTCCGACAAAGGCCTCCTCTAAAGATCGCCATTCACATCTATCCCTTGCCATTTGAGCCCATGTTGGTATATGGATAGCCACGATAATGAACACTCAATTTAGATTGATTACAAGACAATAAAATAAGACTGTTAGAAATCAATTGGGATTAAGTATCAATATAAGACAATTTTATTTTTGTGACATCAACAACAGAATCAGCCACATCACCTTAATATACTATAGTAGTAAATTAAAGCTCCTGCAGCAATTAACTTGATTGACTTAACTTAAAATACATGATAAAATTTTTGACATTACAGATATTTTATATTTTTACCACAAAAATTGTTTCCATTAAGATCCAGTATATAATAGATTTTACAATGATGACTTTTTAAAAATAATAATAATAAAACTTTACTTTCTCTCACAGGAAAGGTACAATTTAAGTTTCATGAGATAGTAGGTACATACATATATAACATTTTTTTTAAAATTCCCTAGTGAGAGCTGGATCCATACTAGGCTCGAAGCCTGTGTAAGATGACTTATTGCTTTCTCCAAATATATGATAATTCACTTCAGGTATATTAATGCAAGTATTTTCGTTACTTTAATTTATATTCATTCGTAAAATCAAAAAGGAACTTACCAGTTTCTATTTTGATATGAGATGTTTCAGGCTTTTTCTTCTTTGTAAACAAGTCGTATGTCTCACACTGAGTGTCCTTATCATCGTACGACTTCTCCTGTCCTTGAAGTATGTTATCGAAAGAAGCCGGCTGCCTATCTTCACAGTCATCATCATGTAAACTAACATCATACTTCGGTTTCTGGCAAGCAACACACCCACTCTTTTCTAGCAAAAGACAGCCCATACACTTTACATGACCGCAACTCTCTGTTACCAATCTATTATCAGTCGAATTTACAGGTTTCTTGTTATGACAAATCACACAAACTTGTGAATCCATAATGCTAACAAACCTTTAAGGTTATAAGAGTTGTTTAGCGGTGAAAAACTTATTTAATTCGTATACATCACAAATAAATTGAAAACTACTGAGATATATGTAGGTTCGTGTAGAATTTAACGCATTATAAAAACAAAAAATAACAATAATCCATTTTTGCCAAAGCATACGCAAAAAGCGTCTGCGTTTTAAAACATACGTTTTGCAGATGTCATTTGTCAGTAAGTGGTTTGTTTTTACAATTTTTTTACCCCACAATAAAGATAAACTAGTGACTTTCAAATATGTTTTTAAATACTTTTGATATTCATTTTTTTAGTTAATATAAATTAGTGATCTAAACTCACAATACAACATACACTTTTTTTAAATGATTGAATGTATATAAGGTTTCAGAACGCATGCACAAAACTTACAAATGTTACATTAACAACCATAGAGGTTTAATAGATAGAGCAGGAGTACCAGGTCTTCTCGAGTGGGCAAGGCGGCAGCACGGGACCCTTTGGTTCCGACTGACGCAGATGCTTTCCGGGACCAGCAGGGAATTGAATCCCACCTGCCACCACTGCGATTGCAGTGAGGACTCGGCCCAGCACACGCTGGCGGTGTGCCCCGCTTAGGCGCCGCAGCATCGGGCCCTAACTGCAGTCATTAGAAGAGATCTTGGTTGGTAGCGAGAGCAGTTTTACCGCGGTCGCGACCTTCTGCGAAGAAGTCATCTTGCAGAAGGAGGTGGTGGAGTGGGCCCTGGCGGATGACCTCCACTTGGACCCGATCTGCCACCAGTGAACTGGGCAGTACAGGCAGGCGTACCTATCAGCGCCTCATGCCGCCCTAAGTGTGGCTGCGGATGGTCAGGACGAGTTTCCCTTCCATCCACTTCAAACGCCAGCCGCGATGAGGCGACGTCACGCGTGTGCCGTACGTCACCTGAAGTGAGAGTTGTTTAACATCAGACGGTGCCCGCTTCATTGCAAACAGGCACTGGGAGGGGTCTGAGTGTCGTGAGATAGCGGTTCCTGGATCCCTTCCAACTCAGGCACAGAGTGGCATACCGTGTGGTTTTAGTCGATTCGATTCCGACACCGCCCTGCCACAAACCCCGGTGGAGTGAATGCCCGAGGGGGTTTGCCACACGTTAAAAAAAAAGGAGAGTCAGGCCTCCGGCTGTCCCTCGGTTAGAAAGAGAGCGACGATCGCAGTACCTACATGTCGGTTATATATATTTCATTACTTTAAATAGCTTTATAAAGTATTTAAGTTGATTTCAAATCAAAATCAAAAATGTTTATTGGCGCTGTAAAAATAACAGATACGTTTATCTTGGCTTCCAAACTAAGTATAGACTTATAATATGGAAGCCAAGATGATTACGTCTCGTAATTACACATACAGAAAAAAAAAGAGAAACAATAATGTTATACATAAACAGTAGCAAAAATTTCCAGTCTAAGTCTAGAGTTCTAAGTGAGTGAGATTTATTTTTGTTTGTGTTTGTTCTTACGCGTGTGTGTATGTGTACGTACTTGCGTGTGTGTATGTGTGTTTGTGTACGTACTTGCATGTGGGTATCTACATGTAAGTGGGTGTGAGTATTTGCATGCGTGCGTGTAAGTGTATTAGGATCTCTTAAACACATCCTTAATATCCTCATAGCTGAGACCCATAATCCATTTTGTAGTATTAACTTTACATTTCTGTTTAGTTTGCGTGTATATATTTTGTTTTATGTAACATGTGTTGTATAAGTGCGTGCTAATTACATTTTAGTGCCTTTTGCCAATGTGGATTTGTATCTGTAAATTTTGAATATATAGTGGTTTTTCGTTTGCTGTCGATCAACCTTAGTAAAGTAGGAAGTACAAAAGGTTTCCTTAAGGAGAGCACCTTTGTGTCAGCATCCAATTTGTTAGTTGGTTATTGGCATTGAGGTCATAATCTTAAGTACCATTGTTTGAGCTCTTTCTATGTTTATCAATAAGGTCTTTGGACATCCACTTTATACACAAATACAGTAAAAAGGATTGTGTGGTTTTATGAAACCACGGTAAAAGTGATTCTGTCGGCGTTCTGTTTTTTACGGCGTAAATTTAAGTCATCGTCATTCATTTTTGCACTATTCTTTACTTTTTCCTCGTTGATTAGTTTTTTGGACTCACTAGCTGTGTCGTTGTTTACCAAAAGCAAATAAATAACAACATTTACATTAAACACTGACAAAAACAAACAAATTAGCGTGGAGCATTGGCACAAATGAGTAATAGTGTATACACAACACGGTCAGCTGATGGAACAATAGACGCCGCCATATTGGCCTCGGCTGCTCGGACGAGAGCCTTTCACACACTCCGCGACAGACCGTCACGCGACATGCGATACACAGACCAAAAAATTTGAGACGATGTAATAAAAGTTTCACTTTAATAACTGATCAAAGATTGGCATAAGGAAATGTTAACTTGTTTCAATGTATCAAAATCTGCACTGTTTCTAAGTTTCTTGGAAATGTAAACAAATTTACATGCACGTGAAGTAAGATTTGTTAAGTGTGGGTCCCACTTTAAGGTTTAATTAATTATGACACTTAGATATTTGGTGATACTTTGTCTTTTTAAAGAAGCACTTGGGCAATCAGCCATGGTAGTTGGACAAAAGTGGGCTTTAATAGTGAAATCATCAGCTGGTAGGAGGTTGTCATAGTAACAAGGTGTCCTTTACTGTGCAAGTGTCAGTAGAGAAATACAGATTGGATACAGGATCTTCGGAGATCGTTTTTTGTTTTTTCGAAAGACGGTCCCCATTTCATGTCATCCACATTTTTTATAATTTTTATCATTAACTTCATCACGACGAAGAATTGAAGACTCGAAGTCTTAGAATTGAAGACTCGAAATACTTGACATTGGCAGAAATAGCTGATCCGGCTGATTGCCATATCATCATCAAAAGAAGAATACAGGATCTTCTCTCTCTTTCTAAACATTGGACGTTTTCGCTCATTGGCAGCCGTATGTCCTCCCTACTCTGTCTATAACACCTCTATGTTAATAGGTATGGTCAGTAATAATCTTAACATTAAATAATGATATAACTCTAAAAAGATTGTGTGTCTCTGTATATATTTGGTTTCGAAAATTTCAAAAGTAAACAGTCATAGTCGTAATAAGTATCTATTAAACAGATATAAAGATATCTGTTTAATAGATACTTTTCAGCCTAATTAAATAAGTAAATAAATCTTACACAATACATATATATACTTTTTTTATGTATGTATATACATATAATACACAGAAAACATACAAAGTCCGAAACAAATATTTACAGATCATAAAAATATTAGACTCGAGAATCGGACCTGAAACCTCAAGCACAGCAGTCTTGCGACGTTACCACTGTGACACGGAGGCTGTCTAATTGTGTTTCTATAAACAGATACCTAGATACAAATATACATGATAAGCTAGCGTAATTAACACTCGAAATCAAAGTGTAACTGTACTGCCACTGTTACGTTACGTTTTCTAAAATAAAACATACAAATGGGCAGAGTTTAGCCAGATTAATACCTAAACGTAATAGCACTAAATAATAAAAAAATTGTGATAGCTTTTTCTGGAATGTTATTTGTAATACATAGTAGTATATACATAGTCAGTGTCGCCGATAGTCTTGTCGTTCTGTTTGTATTTTATTTAAGCGATCGATCTTTATCAGAAGGCATAGTACCGACTATCTGGAAATCTGCGTTTGTTACCCCAGTCTACAAGAAGGGAAACAGAAATACTTGAGCGTTTAGTTCATACAAGCGTCTACGGGGTGGTGCGAAGTGTTATCGGTGAGGAACAACATGGGTTTCTTAAAAATCGTTCCACAACCTCAAACTTGATTCTCTCGCATGAATTTGTATCTAGTGGCATGGAACAGGGTGCACAGGTGGATGTCATATACACTGACTATAGTAAATGCTTCGACAGAATAGATCATCAGTTGCTATTGCAGAAGTTATTGGCCGCTGGAATTCACGGCGATTTGTATAGATGGTTTATTTCTTATATAAAAAATCGAGCGCAGGCTGTCGTGCTTAGGGGTTATACGGCTGACTGGCAAACTATCCCTTCCGGGGTCCCTCAAGGATCAATTTTGGGACCTTTGTTGTTTGTTTTATTTGTGGCTGACATCAAGAGATGCTTCGAACACTCTTACATCCTTCTTTATGCTGACGACATGAAGATTCACAAAAAAGTGAAAGAGCTGTCTGACACTCGAGACCTTCAGGCTGATCTGAACAGATTCGAAATGTATTGTAAAACTAATAAACTTCATCTTAATGTTACCAAATGTTATCAAGTAACATTCTCCCGAAAAACGTCTACAATTGGTGCTAGCTACACAATGAATCAGCAGCAGATCAGCAGGGTTGATAGTGTTCGAGATCTAGGAGTTATGCAAGACAGCAGGCTAGTATACGACCAACACATTGATAACATAGTCAATAAGGTGTCAAAAGCCTTGGGCTTCATTATAAGAGCCGCGACCGGCTTCCGAACTATTAAACCCATAAAGGTTTTGTACTGTTCCTTTGTGCGCAGTCTTTTAGAGTATGCATCGCAGGTCTGGAACCCACAATACGAAATTTATAGGTCTCGCATTGAGGGGATCCAAAAGAAATTTTTGCGATATTTAGACTTTAAGGCACAGCAATGGTCACATGATTACACACATCGTTGCAGACGATACCATTTCCTCCCACTAGAATGTAGGCGCCTTATAAGTGATATTTGCTATTTGACCAGCATCGCAAATGGCACGATCGACTCCCCTGAGCTCTTGTTTGCGCACCAACCAAATCGGTCTAAGACCTATGCTATATGTGCCTTTTGTGACTACTAACTACAGGAGCAATTCCTTCCTTCTGCGTGGTGCACGTGGCTTCAATGAACTTCGTAACTCTGTACAGTTTGACTTGTTCTGTACTACTCCGATCGCGGTGAGGCAGCTTTTATCGAGAAGGTTTTTTTAATGTAGGTGTTGGATGCGGTGCTCAAACTGATAGTTTAAGTAAAATGTGATATGTTTTTACGCATGGAATACAGAGGATGTATTTTGTGGGTTCATTACCACTTTATTTTGTTTTATAATATTGTTTTTTTTTTCTTTGTTTTTGTTTTCTTTTATATCCGCATATGCATGTTTTCCTATGGTAATGTATCTGTATCTGTGAATACATATCATGTAAGTCTATGACCTGGCACTCGACCAGTGTAATATATTGTTACCTATATGGAGGCTTGTTGTTAGCAATTTGATCACCTATTTGAATTAACCATAATTATGTTTATTAGTCTGTAAGCCTTCTTCAAAAATAAATAAATAAATAAATAAATCTCTAAACGCGCCTTACTTTCAAAGAATACGAGAAACATGAAGTTATTTAATTTGAAAGATAAATACTCTATTATTGGATCTAATTTTTTTTTCCACTTTGGTATAAAATGTTCTGGCTCTCAATCATTTTCAGCTCAAAAAGCTAGTAAAGACAAAGACAGAAATAAAAATGCGTTGGACCAACGTTACAAACAGAAGAACAAAGACAATTATACTAGTCAGAAAGTTGCACTACAATAATTGGTGAAAATTTTGATTATCTATGGCGGCAGGCAACTAGCAGTTGTCACTTCGCTATAATTTCATTTCGTAGGTACGCCTTGAAGAGTTTTTCATAAAACTTAATAGTTTAGTAATAAACAATTATAAACTCAACATGGTAAGTTCCTGAAAGTGTACATTCTGCAGTGATGGTGTATTTTTTTGACTAGTGATACGTTCATGTGGGATATTTACTTGAAAGATGTAACCTCAAAAACGTATTTTGTTTTCAGGATGTCTTTCTAATGATTAGGCGAAAAAAATTGACCATCTTTACTGATGCAAAAGATACGACAACAGTGCTAGAATTGAAGAAAATGATCGAAGGTGAGTGCGATTATCGTTGTATGCAAAAATTCTATTTATAGTCAGGATACAATGTCGGGCGCGCAGCGTAGGTTTTGTTGTCAAGCCTTGTGTTTTTCTTCATTGTTCATTTAAAAAATTAACATCGTTGAACTCTGGGAATCATTCATCCTTTTTCGTTTTGTTTTGTTGTATAAACCTTACTGAGTTTGTGCATATTTACACATACACTAAGTAAATATAAGGCCATGTATTTGTTGTTGTACTGCTTGTAGTTTATTATCAAAGTTAAATTCTTTAGAATTGTTTTTCTAAATAGTGAATGTGGTTTTTTTAAATAGAAACATATTTTCTTGAATTGTTAGACTTTGAACTCTGATTTCATTTATATTATAATCTTAATTTTAGATAACAGTTGTTAGTGATTGCGTTATTGAATGCTGTTTAGTTGTTTTATATATTCAAAGTAATGTTTATATTAAATACACAGGTGGTAGTAAATGTAAGTAAGTAAGTAAATGCATCTTTTGATATTTAAAATGCTGACATTGGAGTTGTATTCTAAGAAAACTATAAACAGACATTTTATGATAATATCAATTACTGTGATGAAAAGTCTTAAATTTGTATCACAAACAGTTATTAAATTATTTATATAAACGAATATGTCTAAAGAGCTATTTAGTTATAAATCCAGTTATATCCAAGAGAGCATCATTAGTTAAAAAGCAGTCTAATAAGGTCTTATATCATCTTCAACAAGTTTTAACATTTCTTTGTTGGACATGAGGAGATGCCTTTCTTTCAAAAGGCCGTTTTAGCATATTATACCACCCTGGTTAAGTTTTTACGTGAATTAATGTGAAATAGCCAACTTGCAAAATCATCACTAAACCTGGCCAGTGGAGGTCCTACACTACTTTTGCCAAGATGTGGTCTCCATTCAAGAACTTGTTTGCTCGGCTGACAGGAGCTGGAGGAGAAGCAGAGGCTCTAACTAAGTGGTGTGCAACTGGAGATGCCTACGTCCAGGAGTGGACTGCGATAGGCTGATGATGATGATGATAATGAAAATAGTATCTCTCTGATGGTTGGTCAAGAAGTTAGAATGTTGATCACAGAGTGCCATGTAGTATAAATAATTGTATGGACTTTAAAAAAATGTGCGGCACTTTTAATTTCCTCTTGTTGCTCTTTACCAATCCTTTATCATGAATAGTGTTCTGATGAACTCTTCCAAATGGTTCCACCTTCTCGTTTTATCTACAGGACAACATTTGCTGGCCTTGGTCAACACTGTTTTAGAGTGGTAGATTAACTCTCTCAAACTAAACAGTTCAGCTCATCTTTCCTGTGCCAACCGCTTACAACCTGGAACTCACTACCAGTGCATGTGTTTTCATCTCACTATCATTTCAGGTCCTTTATTTAAGCATTGGTGTAATAGCTTTATATAAGATATATATATCTTACATATAGGTATTACCAGCGTTTATCACAGGAACACAATTTTTTCAGTAACAAAGTTAACCTATGTGTCAATCTATGTCAAGGATCTGAGTATGAAGTAACAAACATTAAAATTTTCATCATTATAATATAAGTGTGATATTTCACTTCAGTATTTAATATTTCACAGGTATCTTAAAGGTTTCTCCACCAGCTCAAATGCTGTTCAACAAGGACAGTCAACTGATGGAGGACGATAAAACTCTTGCAGAATATGGATTGACATCAGCTACAGCTAAGGCCCAGTGTCCTGCACCCATTGGATTGGCTTTACGGTACTATTTTTAATTTTATTTTTTTTAAAAAGTAATAAGTAAGTAAAATTATTTCAAAATGCTATTAAATATAATAACAACCAAAAAGTAATGTAGCATTTAATAAAGATTACCATGATTCTAATTTAAATATATGACTGCTCTTTAAATTTTGTTCATACTGTTTAAAGCTGGAGTAAATAAACACCAAATCTCAGCAAGCGAACTAGTGCACCATATTTCTAAATAGGATTATTGAATTTTTATTTCTAAACAATATAGAAAAATCCTTTGATATATTTGCTCTCCTTAAATGTTTTTAAATGAACAGTGCTGGCCAAACAGGGCGGCATGATCTCTTTCCAGTAAAGTTGTTCCGCATTTTTTTTGTTTTTTTTGTTTTATGATATAGGAGGCAAACGAGCAGACGTATCCCCTGATGGTTAGCGATTACCACCGCCCATGGACATCCGCAACACCAGAAGCTTCGCAAGTGCGTTGCCAGCTTTTTAAGAACGAGTACGCTCTTTTCTTGAAGGTCTTATTGGTCCGGGAATACCGCGGGCGACAGTTCATTCCACAGTTTTGTTGTGCGAGGCAGAAAGTTCCTTGAAAAGTGCACAGTTGTGGACTGCCAACCATCTAGATGATGTGGATGAAATTTCTGTCGCGACGGACGATGTTGGAAAGAGGCAGCAGGATTCAGCCTAAACAATTCCTCGGGGCACTCCCTATTTTAAATGCGGTAGAAAATGCACAGTGAAGCCACATCTCTACGCAGCGCCAATGAGTCTAGCCGAATTGAAACTTTTTGTTTTCTTAATCGCCTTTTACGACCATGGGATGAATAATGAATAAGCGTGGTTTCACTTTGCATTCTTAATCTGTCTTCGCACAGACAACTTGAGCGACTTACAATGTGGAAATGGAAATTAAATATTCCATTAACACAAAGTGTTGTTATTGTTGCAGGAAAGAATCTGGCGAATTTGAAGCTTTGGATCTGACTGCCTACTCTTCGCCGCCGGACTTGCCAGATGTGATGAAATCTCAGGAGACAAATGGACAAGAGCAGGTATGTAAACACTGTTTTACAAGGGGTAAAAAATCTTGGCTACCTGGTTCGATACCCTATAATTACACAAATGATGGCTTAGTGTAGCCCCGCGTTTTCTAATAAAATCGGCTACGTCAGTGATTGACGAGCACATCACATGACGAGCTCTTCTCTCTGGCATCCGGCTGTGAAGATAGAGGGTAAATTAGTCACTATATATATGTAAATATTCTGCGACTTTTATACGACTTTTGCCTAACGTCGCCTGTAACCTTTACATTCTTCGTCTCCTACGCTCTGCCGTCAATAGTCGGCCAATTGTTAAGACTTATTCTTTTGAAAGTTTTTTTCTAACTAATTAATCCTTTTCATTATTGTTCTTAATACGGATTCGTACGAATAAAATTAATTTACGATTTACATTAATTAGATCCAGAATCATCCAGTGAAAAAATATTGTCAGAAGTGGAATCATGTTAGTTATGAAATGATTACACTAACAGTGTTTGAACCACTTAAATGTGTTTTGAGAGACCTGACATATCATATCGTGTTTCCTTCCCACTATGATCCCGGGTCCTTTAAGGGGGGCGTGAAAAAGCATCTCACCAGGCCGCCATAGTGTGGGTCACCATGCTGCATTGTTCTTTTTCGCATTGAGGATGGTGACCACCACTCTTGGATTCTGCTCATGCTTTCCATCAGGCAGGGCAGAGTCATTTTGGCAGATTAAATATATAAAAAAAAAATAAAAAAAAAAATATGACGACTATGTAGTATGATATTCGTTGTGAGGACTATAGGAAACCGAATGGATGAACTGAGATAAGGGTCATGACATGATCCTGGATCTTCGTTATCAGAGATCAACTGTTCTCAACAACGATAGTGCTTACGAGTAGCTAATCGCTTCTAGTTAACAGATTGGGAAACCGGTCTGGGCATTGTACTACTGCATACATTATACTGATTGCGGGCATATAATGTTCTGCCTCGGTGGCGCAGTGGTAGCTTACGCGTCTGCTGTCCATGAGGTCTCGGGTTCGAATCCTGGATCGGACTAAATGTTTGTATGATCTGCAAATATTTGTTTCGGAGTTTGGGTGTTTTCTATGTATAATATGTATGTATTTACAAAAAAAAAGTATATATGTATTAATATCAGTTGTCTATTACCCATAGTACAAGCTTTGCTTAGTTTGGGACTAAATGGCGTTCTGTGTTAGGTGTCCGAAATATTTATTTATTATTATTATTATCTTCGTCGACGTAACTCGCTTGAAGATCAGTGCCACTGTGAAAGTTCTTCACCACGACACCATTAGGCTAAGGTGATACAAAACCGCCATACCAACGTGTAAGCAAGGTGACTACTTCCAGCAACTGTGACGTTTCTGTTTGTGGCATCAGAAACTGCACCTGCGGACCACCAGCCTTTGGAAACTTACATCGAAAACTACAGTTACCTGCGGATTCTGTGTGTGGATAAACTTTCATGTACCTGCAACAAAAAATCCTCACTTGGTTGCGTGACCTTTAATACGACTGGGGTGCTGAGGCCCAACGGTTGGTGTTGGGAAGTTGTATGTATTATAATCAACGCGAGCATTTCTATATCGCGATGCAGAATTAGTAGCTACTCCTTAGTTAGGCGTGTCTTCGATAGATAGCGTTGTAATATGTTTTCGCTGCGCCGCTCATTTCGATACTGCACGCAGAATTATAACAGTGGCTCACTTAGCATGATGACGGGGCTATTGATAATGAATACCCCGCCCATAGACACTTTCAACCCAAGAGTTACAAGTGCGCTGCCTTTGAGGTGAAAATACCTACCCTTGAATGTTTGAGAGTCGTATCAAATGTTTCGTGGAAAGCGCATAGTAATAGAGGCTATCATCGACAATAATGTATATATTGTTGACAGACATTTGTAAAAAGTTATACCCATGCCGCAAAACCCGATTCTTCGAAAAGGAAGTTCTAGTTTCACTGTGTACTCCGCGTAGGTCATATAAATTGGTTGGTGCATTATCTTTTGCAAAATCGGGCCGAACATAGTATATCTAAGGAAGTTTACTGAAACGATCCCTTATTGGACTTATATGGCGCTATCTCTTATAGAGTAGCGGAACTAATTGTATGTCCAAAAATCTACATAATCTACTAGCTGAGCCCCGCGGTGTAACCCCCGTTTCTTGTTGTAACCGCGGGCAACGCCGCGGGTCGAAGCTAGTATCTCTATAAAATGTAGCCTATGTGTTATTCTGATGTATAAGCTATATTATTGTAAAGTTTCTTTAAAATCCATTCAGTAGTTTTTACCTCAAAGAGGTAAAAACTACTGAATGGATTTTATTTGATTGTTTGATTGTTTCGAGATTTAGCGTGAAAATTCGTAACAATAGTTCGATTTTCTATGAGATATGTATTGTTGTACTATATGTTTTGCGATACAGCGAGTAGGCGAATGACGATCGGTACAAACGAAAGTCTATGAGCATTTTTTTTACAAATATTTTGAATAAATCGTACCCTTTCGTGTATAAACAGTTAACCATTCATTAATAAAAAAATTGCGGAAACGGTTTTGCTATCATTCATAATATTTGTTAAATCAGAGTTGAAATCGGATTTAACTAATATTATGAAATGGTAGCTGTATTAGGTCTGATATTCAGGTAAAATCGGTTGAACTAGTAGCCGACCCCAAATAATCTTCGGAGTAATAAATGCTGAAAAAGCGTCTTTTTTATGGAATAGAGGGCAAAATAGCTGACGCCTGATGGTGGGCGATTACCGACGCCCATGTACACCCGCAACACCAGTGGCGTCACAAGGTTGTTGCCGACCTTTGGGGGATAGGTGGAGGGGATGGGGTATGGGCCTCCGGTAGCCTCTCTCTCTTGATGAAACACAGCGCAAGCACTATTCCCACCGTTTTTCTGTGAGGCCGTTTTATCACTCCAGAGCACATTCATGCCGAGGCGTGGCTCTCCCACGGTTGTATATCTTGTCAAAATTTGAGCCCAATGACGGCAGTTCTCTGAGTTTTTGAAGGTTATATAAACCAATTAACATCTTTATATGCATAGATTGTTAAGTATTAATAATAATAATATTTAATTTCAGATGGATCAGCATTAAACGACTCAGCTATGGTTTGGACGAAACTGATGCAGGCACCAACATGCATCGCAACGATTTTGTAATATACCTAGTTCATAAATTTGGACTATAACGCCTGCGGGCTCCTACCACCGCTCCGTGGGCGACACCTTAATTATATTTTTTTGCATATAACATATTTTGTTATTAATTTATCGATCATTTTGCTCGATTTTAACATATTCTGTTACGTCTACACGATTCTTTGTAGTATTTTTGTGACGCTTTGTACGAAGGGAGTGTAGCTTTTTGTAGTTTATCGTAAAAACTTTAATCGCCAACGGCGCGGATGCACATTTATGTGATTCATAAATACTAGTTTTGTTACATATAGATAGATGTTGAGGTGACTGAACAACCGCACACCAGCGGTCCTATGTTTAGATAACGAACTAGGGGTGTGTCTTTTAGTCGACTAGTCAACCAATTCACTACTATTTAACTTAAAATGTCGCAGGGATTATTACAGGTAGAAATGGATTAATTTAGCCCAAATTAATTAGTAGATTACATTATTTTAATTATTTATTTCGGTATTTGGGCGACGTTTCGCGTTCGGCACATCCCTACCTGCGTGCACGCAGTACGGACACATATTCTCCCGTTTGATATTAATCAATTATCATCTATTGTGGCTTCATTTTATTACTTAGGCCATGACGTCATGCAACTTGGAATTTTAAATAAAAAATTATATGTATAAGGTATGTCGGTTTGTAACGGAATATTAGAAAATTCGTGGCTATGATTTTTTGCACTTAACTAATTGTTAACAGTATGTTACTAACTCCGGGATACTATTCTTATTTGATAGCTTAAAACTTAACTTGTCGTAAATGAAGTTACTTGTATTGATGATATTCGTTTAAATATTCACTGCATGGTTTGTGCACGGGTCTAATTTATTTGTAGCTTACTGTTAATCTGTAGACGTGTATAGATTCTCTATGTACTGATATATCGAAATTTATATAATTATTTTAAACTACCATCTTGACGTGTTTGAATTTCGGAATTAAGCTGCAAATAAGTAGATTTATTTTATGTAGTAAAGTTCTGTTTTGTAAGGAAACTAAAGTAATACTGATCAACATATTCAAATGACTGATCTCGTAAAAACTTTGTTTTTTTTTAAAATAGTTTTTTTATTGTTACAATATGTTTACGCATATACGTTCTTAAAAAGGTATGATTTGTGCACTGGTGTTGCAAGCATGTAATTATTCAGCTGAATAATGATTTTAAAACAACATTGTTTTGTGTGTGTTGCCATTGTGGATGTTTTATATTGTCGTCCTACTTAATGGTAATTTGTTTACGAACGGATTTAATTATAATGTAAACAATCTCTTTCTGGAAGGAATTTTTATTTTATTAAAGATTTCAAATTAGAGCAAATTGAATAAATATAAGTAATTATAAACTCATTCCTTTTAATACTACTACCTATTTGATCATCATCACCATCATCATCACCATCAACGGCGTAGTCCACGTGGTAACACCAATTTTGCCACGCACCACATATTATAATACAAAGCCCTCCGCCGCGTCTGTCTGTCCGCGATGAACTACTGCACGGATTTTTATGCAATTTTTAATAATAAATAGAATGATTCTCGAGGAAGGTTTACATATATTATTTGTAAAAGAATTGAGTATATTGGCTAAAATATAACGATATTAGTTGAAGACGTCGGAAAAAAATCCTCTGAGTAACATATAGGCTGTATTATATTTACTTTTAAGTATCCGTTCGAAACCGGGGTTGCTAGTGTAAAATAATTGCAGTATTATAATCAGTTGTGTAAGAGAAAATAACTTGTATACTACATGTGACTATAGATCATCTACAACAATTGTACTAATGGGACATTTTTGATGGCATATGGATAATGTGCCAAAGTTAAGTTTTGCCACGGGGATTACGGTTCATCAACAGCCTTTAACAATCCACTGCTAGGCATATGCTTGTCTTGAGAAAGGCAGTTTTGCCTACAGTGCTTGCGCTGTGTATCACCGACTGAGTAAGGATACCGAAGGCCTATACAACGAACCCCTCCCCCCATCTCCCAAAGGCTGGCAACATACTTGTAATGCTTCTGGTGTTGTGGTGTCCATGGTTGGCTGTAATCCTTATCATCAGGCGATACGTCTGCTCGTTTATCCCTTAATCCTAAAGCCTAAAGTATGTTACAGTGATGATAATGATGATGATTACGATGATGAAACTTAATATACGTACTTTACTAGCGTATGCGAGCTATGCGACTGGTGTGCTCGAGGTCTCGGGTTCGATTCCCGGTTCGGACCAAATGTTTGTATGTTTTTATGTATGATATGTATGTATTTATATTGTCCAGTACCCATAACACAAGCTCTGATTAGCTTGGGACTAGATGGCGTTGTGTGTTAAATGTCCAAAATATTTATTTAATTATTTCAAAATGCTTCTTTTTTAAAAGTCAATTATTAGCTTATTTGTACCAAAAAACTAATTTACGTAATGAAGTGTTAAGAATACTAATTAGACCCTAAAGTTCAAATCTGCTGGGTAACTAATCTTCCAGACTTTTTTTTATCATTGGAAATTCAGCTTACCACCAAGGTTAACGGTAAAGTGGGACGTCAGAATCGAACAGAATAACACCACACGGTGTTCCGTCACATATAATTATTAACAAATGATGCAGGGGATTCTGATACCTACGAATATGTATGTTATCAGAATCCCCTCCATCATTTGATGTTCATCAAGTTGGCCCAATTTGATTAAGTATTCTTCATCAAAATAACACAGATTAATACTAAGCAATAGCTAATACTTACGGAATTGAATATGGACAAATTTGGAATATAGTGAAAAGTTAAAGAGTTTAGAAGAGAAAGCAATGGGTGGATATATATAGTTGCATTTGTAATAAAACTAAACTAAAAACGTAGACCTACCATAAGCTTTTAAATTAATTTATTATTAAATTTTTGCTGTAGCTTGAAACACTTCGTTGTGGCATATTATGGTTTCATTGATAAGAAATTAAGAACAAAACTGACGCGAAAACTAGTTCGTTTATCGTGTAAAAATCTGAGCTTAATCGAAACAGAAGTTTCTGAGTTTTTGAGTGGTATACAAGCCAATATAATCTAATGATATGCTACCGTACCACTTCGTTGGACGTGCTGCATTCCTTCGACTTGATTTACGAATACTAAAATTTTTAACTGAATTTGTTCAATCATAATAAAATATGACCTATATGACTCCTGAATAGTGTCGTTTTTTGTCATTGAAAGAATTTTCAAGATCTGATTAGTACTTCCGAACATTACCCCCTACAAACATACAAACAAAGTAATTGCCTCTTTAGCCTACGAACGTAAACGTCATTAGAAAACTCGCAAATGTACTAAACGTCTCTCAACGCAAGTCACGTGGTTAGAACAATATATTAGCCAATAATACAAGAGAAAGGAGTTAGTGCTTATAGAAGGAGAATCGATGCGAAACAATCGTCTGTGCCTGACTTGACTCGTCGTGCGTAGACAGTCACGTCACAACCTAGACGCCAGATACGCGTCATTTATCGTTATTACTTGTGGTGGGCTAGCCATACCAAAATAATTATTAAATTTGAACCATTCGTTTCTAAGATTAGTGTATTCTATTTAACTAACTCTTGAAGTTTTTGATATTAGTATATTGAAAAGTAGGTAAAAGAAAGTCTTGGAACAATATAAAATTATTAAAAAAAAGTAACAAAGAAGATTCTTTACATTATATAATTAATCGGTTTGTCTACTTCATGTTTGTTTGTCCACATTTGGTTTCACGAGTGCACGTACGTTGTCAGTGTTACTTTGAACCTCAATTATTATTCTCAACTCGTGTACACATTATAAATATAATTTTTAAATAAAATTTAATAGTACGGTATTTAAACTGATATATTATAGAATGGACGATAGATAGTAGCTAATTTAATAGGGGTAAATTAGAGGGCTTTTTATATTTCGTAACTATGAATAAATGTGTATCTTTTGTTACATAACAATGGGGTAGATTACATTGCTGTCAAGTCAAAATCTTTTTCTAAATGTCATAATGACGACGCGGACACAGAATATAATATAATTGACAAATTTAGTAATGATTTGAAGATAAAAAAATTAGAAAGTAGGACAATTCAGGCTAAACTTGAATGGTTCACACGAAGTAATTTATTTAAGATTAAAAAAAAATCTACCCTATTGTCCGAGTGTAAATAACCCGCATCAGTGTGTACTAGGCGGCTATTAAAATTATTGCTGTATGAATTTGAACATTGTATCTGGTTCCTTTTAACGAAACTATAATTTCTCGAAATCTTTATGTATATTTTCTTTTACTCCTTAATGTAAGATGTTTTGTATATTTTGGTTTGTGTTCAATCCACTATATACGGTCTGCTTACACCTGCCCCCTAGTCAAGTATATTCTACAAACGTAAACGATATTAGAAAATTAATAAACGTATAGGAATGATGTCATCCCAACGTTAAGCCACGTGGTTAAAATATTAACCAGTAATAGAAGAGAATACAGGCGTTAGCGATTGTAGAAAGATATACGACGCAAACTTGTGTCTTGGCTTAGGGGGCTGGTCCGTATGGCGTGAGGCATGTGCGGATACAGTGACGTCCAAACTATGACGTCGGATTCGCGTCATAACATTTACGGTGCATAGCTAGACAAATAACTTACGAATATCCTTATACTCTGTTCATTCGTTTATTTTATCGTAATTTGGTTGAGAAAACAGTAACGTAAAACATTTCACGCACAGTCGTCTGTTTCTAAACTAGGTAGAGCATGTGCTATATTAACCAGACTGCTAATAAATACTTATATATTTCTTAAAAATACATATTATAGTTAATTTATACACCCAGGCAAAAACAAATGATTGTACTCACACAATTATTTGTTCTGGGTGGGAATCGAAACCACGACCCCTGGCTGATAGACAGTGAGACGAGACATTGGTGCGCCAACTTCCCAGTGCACTGGTTGAACTGATAATAGGGTCTCCTTCGTAGTAGTCGAAAACAGTGACGTCACTAGTTTATAATTGAATATAAACTAGTGACGTCACTGTTTTCGACTTCTCAATCGAGTTTACATTTATCGTACAAAGCTATCGTTTTGACAGATGATAAATAGTAACTAATTTGACTAAGGTGACATCTACCCTATTGCCGGAAAAGGCTCGACAACCTTTTTGGTACGCACGTAACCTTTGCGCCATACGGTTTGCGATATGGCCATCATTTATCGTTGTGTAAAGTGAACAAAGGATCAGCAAGCTGTATGCGCTGTACGAAGACGATATATTCGCGATGGAGACAGACTTCAAACACCTGCATGCCAAAATGTCACCGCATCATGCACTTCAGTACGTCTACGAGTCTTTGGGCACGCTTGGTGGCTCTCTAGGTAGGTAGGTAGGGTTGGTCTAATATCAGCATCACCAGCAACTGCCGCAGCTTAGACTCAGATCCTTTTTTTGCCATTAGCAACCCTGTTTTTTATCTGTGCGGAAATCCCCCCGAATACCACCTACAGGTGGTTATGTTGTATTTGAACCATCCAAAAACCATACGCCATCTCAGGTACTAGTAGCCAGGGAACTAGTTGTACCTAAGAAAGAAAATCCCTGGAACCCCGACGTACTTCAGGCTATTTACCGACGGCTTGCAGATAACCTCCTGAATGGGTCCACCACCCCCAAATCCAAAAAGTTCTTAACGTGGTCGCGCAGGCGAGTAGGAAGATTTCTTATAGCAAACCTAAAATGTATAATGCCGAAATATCTTAACTTGTCGTTAAACAGTGCTACAGGCACGTCGAACTGTAGACATTGAAAAATTTTCAGTCGGAGAAAATAAAGGCTCTTCATTAAAGGCGTAATTCCATCGCGACTACCAAACTGACCAAACGAAACTAAATGCATGGACAGAGTATAAATGTAATATTTTTTAATAAAAACATTTTCCTTTCGAATCCAAATTCGGATAAAAGTTGGATATCGATATTGCACCTTACTGCACTTATGATAAGATAGCGAATTGAATAAATTAATATCTTGTGATTCGTAACACTATTTACCATGCGTTTACTAGCATTAATTCTTTTTTAACCAATGCATTGTACTATACACTTTCTCTCTGTCTAATTACTAATGTAACAGTGAACCATGGTATTACAGTGATGTCTGGGGCTTCCCCCAGTCGAGTCGATTAATAGACAATATGGTACGGTGAGTTTAAAGTCGTGTGATTATCCTAAACGTGTGTTGGTTAATTTTTCTCGTCTGTATAGTGTAAAAAGAGTTAAAAAATATTTATGGTTATCTAATTTTAGACTGTCACCTAACCGCTATCAATTGTAAAATCATAAACAGTAGTGTAGCCTAACTATTCTTAATCTGGCAACACTAATATTCAGAAGAAATTGCCATTTAATTTTGACTTGCTAGTGTTGATTATGTTTTGGCATATTATAAAGAGCCTGCTAAATAAGTAAGAAAAACATTTTTTTTTATACAGCTAGCAATTAGAACGACTGTTCGTCAGGATAGAAATAAATGTACTCTTTGCTGAAGTGTGTCGATGTCGCCCAGTATCAAGTATCGCATTATATGTATATTGCATATATTGCATTATATGTTTATAATCTAAGTTCGAAGGAAGTTGTCTATATAAATAATGCTTTTTAGGAATTAAGAGCATCACATGGCTAATGGTTGAACCCGTAGTGTCGGCAGGCTGCCAAGGGGGTTCAACCATTTAAATTCACCTATATATCATATACTTATTATTCATGTTACTAAAACCTGGTTTTTAAGCTTGTACAAATCCATCTGTGATTATAGTACACAGCACCGACTTCTTAAAACAATATGTATTTATTCTTTTTTATATATTTAATCTATTGTAGTCTAAGGTCTCTACACTGGAGGGATTTGTGTATCAATTCACTGTGACATAAATTAAAAACAAAACCGCTTTTAAATTCATTGAGACTTGGACAAAGAATACCTAGTGTAGTTTCGAAAATCCACAGATGAGCCAGCAAGAAGTAAAGCTGTTTTGATTTGTTTTGCTGTCTTTTATTTATATACCTACACACACGCACACACATCTATACAAATAAATAAAATTGGAGTGTCTGTTTGTAATATTAAAATAACCGCATTTTACTAAATGCATATGCATGGATACACGGTACATATATCAAAATAACGGATTTTTCAATTTTTGTCTACCTGTCTCTGTTTGTTCCGGCTAATCTCTATAATGACTATACCGATTTTGACGTAACTTTTACTGACAGATAGCTGATGATATAAGGAGTAACTTAGGCTACTTTTATAGACTAGCTTTGGCTTTTGGCGTTACTCGCGGTTGTACCGCAAAGAGGAAGAAATAAAATGTGTACCCCTTCTTTATTAGAAGAAGAACGGGCTTAGTTAGCGGAAGTAGCTGAACAGCGTCTATCCGCCATAAGCGTAGGTCGGGGGAGATAAGGAATCTGTCATCCGAGCAGGAGCAGGGATTTGCTTTCTAGGTTAGACCTAGTTCCTCAGCTACTGGGTTTCGGTTCGAACTCCGACGTAATCATCACATTCGACCGATAGCGGGTAACCGTGCATTTGTAACAAAAGGAGAAAGTGACCGTGTATTTGGCTTTCAAACATTCTATTTTCAAAAATTTTGAACCTACCTTCAAAGAAGATTTTTATGGTCAGCGGCAAAACTAAAATACAGGTCAACTTATGCTTACGCCAACCTCCTTGTACTATGCTCATTCATCATTTAAGCAGCATAAAACATAGTATTTTTAGGTTTTAAAACAGACATTTCACGGCCAATCGGGTATTTTCTGTAGAACTAAGTAAAGGAATGGTGTTTATGTAAAACGTTTTTATTTATCAAATAATATGTAGTTTTATATAAAATAAATGTTTTACTCAATTTTATTTTTCAATGGTTTTTATCACATTTTGCTTAAAATAGTCCAGAAAGATAGAAAGAATGGAAGACATTTTATTATATATTGCTCATACTCTGTCCATTATTTGTCGCATCTTCGTCTTCCTATAATCTGTTAGAGTTATTTTATGACTTGGGACGGAAGTATGTAGCAAGAAGCGCGCGCAGTTCTGTTGTTGTCCATCAGATGCAAGCTGTGTGTGGGTCGTGTAAGATAAAAAAAAACAAAACTATAGAATGGACAGAGCATCATGAACAAGCTGTATATATCTATTATATATTTCTAGTTACATTATTTAACCTGGCGTGAATGAGGTGAAAATAATTACACTATTTATTAATTCTAAAAAAATATCTTGTACCTTGTAACCTAAGTATTTTTTATTATTAACTAGAAGTGAATTTAAGGAAATGTTTAAGAGAATATTTATTTAAATTCACTTACTCATGCTTACTATACTACTTACTCATAAGGATAAGATTTTGGAGAGGATTTACAAATTATACGTGACAAATGACGTTCTCCTAGCCGATTTTGGAAACGGCGGCCAGTCTCAACGGAGACCAGCCATCTACAGGATATACTATAGTGCACAAGTGTGTGCGCACACACAGGTCCACTCTCTGTTCCCTCTCTCTCATAATCCGATGGGACGGTTATCCGACACGACCGGGGAGAGATCAGGAGCTTTACGTGCTTTCTGAGGCACGGAGGGTTACAACTTACAAACTCTGAGTTGTTATTAAACATTCTTGTAATTAATCAGAATATCTCAATAGCCCTTCTTGGACCAACCCAGGATTCAAACCCATCACCCACATCATGATCAGCAGTCGCATTCGACAATCATTAGACTAACTAGGCAGTTAAATTGTACAGGTATCCATTAAAACAGTTTAAGTTGTGACTTTATGTATTTTTTTTAATAAAAAAATACAACAATAACTAAAAACTCTATTGAGATCGAGTTACAAAGACATCACTAGCACCATCTATGCACATAAAAATCCTGCGCGCTATGCAGAACTTTATATGATAATCAAGAAAATATGAGTAGGTAAGCAATAACTAAAGACCACCTGATAGACGGATTTCGATTAAGTATTTGAATTTTTTGTATTATTATTTTATTTGAACAATATAACTTAAATTATTACTATTTAGCTTTTTTAAACATGGCAAGTTTTATTGATATTGATTTTATTTTTTACTAGTGAAACTTATATATTTTTACAATTCCTTGAACAATCATTTAAATTAAAAAAAATCGATGCGAGTACAGTATAGGATGTGGTTGGGTTTTTGAAGAAAGAACTATAGTTTTCAGTCGGCCTGTAGAGTCACTCTATTAAAAAAGTAGTATTTGATTAAAGAGTTCGGGATTTTTATGATCTTATGCGGTTTACAGTACAATGAAACTTAGGAGGCTCATCTCCAAACAGTCGTTTAGTAAAGGCTTTGGATGATGCGGATTTTGATTTATTTCACATTATAGTACATAAAATGTGCCTTATGTTCAGCCAGGTATTTATCTGGCTGTATGTTTGTTAGCAAACTCTGGACTGAAGGGGGTCGTGTTGAATCCAAAGTTGTTGTTGTGCGTAGCTACTGAATTTGAAGGCTGGAATAGAGAACATAATTTATTAGAAAACTTCATATTTAACTACCTAAGTAAATACTTTTAAGCCAAGCGAAGACTCTTCTTATTTAAAAGGTGTCAATCATTTCACTGCTTTGATATACAATTGGGGATTTCTGATACATCCATAAAACCGTAAAATAGAAATAAATTGAGGTTAGGTAGGTACACCACAAAACCGTTTATTTAAAGTTGAATTAAATGTTTCAGAAATCGTTATAAATCTATTTATAAATTGGGAGCGCCGATATCTAGTTTAGCTAATTAATATAACCGATACCATAAATTATCTCCAATACCAACAAGATACCTACTTTTTGGACAGTTTATTTTTATCATCGGCAATAGTACGGCAGTTCTTTTTTTTGTACCTTGTTTACCATTGGCTAAATGTAATGTTAAACTGAAAGGAATGATTACCGCATTGTTGAATGCAGCCGCTTGTTCAGGGTCGTCAGCTGGAGGGAAGTAGTCGGACCGGAACTGTGGCAAGTCTTCGATTCCTATCAGGTCTGAGTCATTGGACGCGTTGCTGGAAATTTAAAAAGTATACTATTAGTTAGGTAAATAATATAAGTGTTTGCACACTTGGTAAGTGAAATCATAACACAGACAGAATATATCTATTGTCTTTTCAGTTATATTCTACTGGTGAATTCCTGATGACACAAAATTAAAACCGTATTTCGATAACTGTTGACTTTGGAGTTCTATTTGAAGTAAAGTTCTAAAGTAATGATAGTAATGATAGGATTTCTCGACAAAAATTATAACATTACAAATTCAAAAAACCATTTCAGTCATAGCAGAATCTTTTTTTTTACGTGTGGAAAACCCCTCGGGCCTTTACCCCACCGGGGTTAGCGGCGGGGCGGTGTGTCGGAATCGAACCGACTAAAGCCACACGGTGTGCCACTCTGCGCCTGAGACGGGAGGGATCCGGGAAACGCTTTCTTACGCCATCCGGACCAGACATAACAGTACCTAAATGAACCATTATCATCCTTATCATTGAATATTTTATTCTAATTCCATCCCATCATTCAAGCTACTCCATTTTCTGAGCCACAGGTATTTCGATCTATGTAGAACGAAAGTCAAGTCATGCCTTTCATCAAATTTACTTATGTCTAGTTAAATTTGACTGAGTTACCCCTTACCCCCTACCCTTCCCAATTCCCTCAGTACTGTTTTATTTCCGCCGTTCTATAGGTGATATATATATACCAATAATAGTCCTTACCTGATAGCATCAAAGTCAGGTGCTTTGATTGTTTCGTTCCAAATCGGGTTGGACCCTTCAACAGCATGCTTGTTGGTGCCAGGAGTGATGCCCATACGGTTAAGGCCTGAGTCCACTGAGCCGTACTTCGTCATAGATAGAGCCTCGAGGCGACGGTTCAGGCTGTAGAACATAATATGATTAACACAGAGAATAATAGATGTATGATATATGTTGCTAATGATATAAGTATGCTGACTTCTTTTGAAAAACTGTTTTATATTGTTCGAAAGTATCTACCACTGTCAAAAACAGTTATATTTCTACAAAAAATAGTAGTAAGTTTTAATGGGAAAAAATGCGATTTCAGTTTAAAGTTTAAAATTCACGCAAAAACGCTCGGTGGTGTCATGGCGTCTGTTTGTGTGAGACGCCACGTCACCATTTTTCAACCATTGTCAATTACAGCTCTTAAAAATAGTAAAGTGGTCGTTGATTATATCCGAACAAAGTGACATTTATACATAAGTGACGTAACTCGTTCTGATTGGAAACTTAACATGGCGGATTACTGTTTTATTATTGTTAATTAATTATCAATATCGGTCTGAATATGAAAATAAACACACAATTTTTATACTCTATGGACCCCATTTTATCAGATAAGTACAAAGTTTTAGTGGTTCTTGGTTACTGTCATCATGCCTTGACTTGACACTAAGAAGGTAAATATGGAAAAGAAGGTAAATATGCTTAATAGAACGGCTTTTTACGGAAAAGCTTTGACCCTATTTAAATCTGTTTCAAGAAAAGCTTTGAAATTTACACCTTAATATTTAAGATGACAAATAAATATGCGTTTTTTTACATCCGATCTATTATGTGTCAATAATGAAAGATAATAAAAGCTTTTACTGTACATAATAATGAATAAATATTTCAGACATACGACACACAATGCCATCTAATCCCAAACTAAGCAGAGCTTGTGCTATGGGTACTAGACAACTGATATAAGTACGTACATATATACTTTTTTGTAAGTACATACTTTTTACACAGAAAACGCCCAAACTTCGTAACAAATATTTGCAGATCATCTAAACATTTGATCCAAACCAGGAATCAAATCTGAGACCTCAGCACTGTAGTCGCTTCGTTACCAAAGGCAGTCACAGTATTGCAAGTTGCCGAGCTGTAAGGATCTACGAGCTGCAGTGACCAATTTTCATCAAGCTAAGTTCACCTGGACTTAGAATTCTGGAAATAACAAATTCTGATATGTAAATGATATATATTTACTTACGCTCTAGTCCTAAGAATGAAGGTCAACAGAAGTATGAGACATAGTAAGCCGAGCACGGCAGTGAGCGCGATGAGCACGTACACTACAGTCTGCGTATTATCGCTGACCACATCAGGACTAATGTCGGTTAAGAAATCCTCTAATTCCACCAGTTGCATGACCAGAGTCTCTTGAATCGACCGAAGAAGAATAATGTCACTGCGGAGTCTGAGGACAGAGATATGAGTTATGTTTTTAAAGATTTCAGAAAAGGAGAATTTGTCAATTCGTCCTCGTATTTTAATGATTCTTTTTGAAGTGAAAATTCTATAGGCGCGTTGAGCACTTTTTAAGGGAACAAATATGGGTCTTCGGGATCTTCTATCAGTCTGTAAAACACAGTACAAGTGCTGTTTCACACCGGTTTCCTGTGTGGTCGTGGTATCAATCTGGTCGAGCCGGCCCATTCGTGTCTAAGTGTGGCTCTCCCACGGTTAGATGTATCGTTATTGTAAAAAATTTGTCTACAGTATGAAACTGAAAAAAATGTTTCAAATAAATAAATAAATAAATATTTTTTGGACATTTTAACACAAAACGCCATCTAGTTCCAAACTAAGCAGAGCTTGTACTATGGGTACTAGACAACTGATATTAATACATATATACTTTTTTTTTGTAAATACATACATATTATACATAGAAAACACCCAAACTCCGAAACAAATATTTGCAGATTATACAAACATTTGGTCCGACTCAGGAATCGAACCCGAGACATCTTGCACAGCAGTGGCATTCGCTACCACTGCGCCACCGAGGGATAACAATACAACTCACCTTTCAATCTCGTCGGCAGGTACGGGCACGTTGTCCCTGATGAAGTGCGCCCTCACCTCGGTGCGGCCCTCGATGATGGTGCCCAGCGCTTCGTCAGTGGCCGGTGCTATTTGGTCGATGTTGCATATCATGCGAAAACCGGCTGTGAAAGTCTGCGCTATCTGTAAGCGAGCATAATGTTTAGTTGCTTTTATAAAAGCTTCAAGAATATAATATAAGTTTCAAGAATGATGCTTCGCATTAGACGGAAAAACATTAGCAAAATTAACTAATCTATATTTTTCATTCGTAATCAATTTCTTGTTATACTTACAAAAGCGGCATTGTTTTCGATTTCATCGAGGGAGTTTCTGAACCTGAAGATCACTCTGTTTTGTGACGATATTAGATATACTTTAACTTGTGTGCGGTCGTATGCTCCATCTGGTAAAATACAACACATTGAAAGAGAGAGAAAATCCATATAAAAAAAGAGATTGAAATCAATGTGGATATTGTTTTGTCTATAAATATATATTCTTTTGAAAAAAAGGAAAAAAAAATGTTTAAAAAAAAACCACGAAAGCAATGGATATGTTATTTTTTAAAAATTTCGCTGTCTTTCTCTGAAACTTATAATCAGATCTATCAATTAATCAACAACCCATAATGTCCCACTGCTGGGTTCGGGTCTCCTCTTAGGAGAGGGTTAAGGCCATACGTCTCCACGCTGGCCAAGTGCGGGTTGGGGACTGGCAAGAATACGTTGTAGCTACGTAAATCTTGCCGTTGGATGTTTTTAAACCGCCCGAAGGCCTCCAACTAAGCTTCACGACTGTTATCGTATGATAACAACCGGGACCGACTGCTTAACGTGACCTCCGAATCACGGACACGCTCATGGTAACATGCCACCAGCGGTCACCCATCCAGGTACTGACCGCGCCGTCGTTGCTTGCCCTCGCTGATTGTTTCTAATCACCGGGTGCAACTGAGCTATGAGTGATATGGATATAAATTCCGTCTATAAATAACGGAGCTGTGCATGAAAATGAATAAAAAATAAACATTCAAATTGAGAACATAATTTTGAAGTCTGTTCAAAATACTTAAAACTTACTCGGATCAGTAGCGACAATTTGAAACTGGAACATCCCATGCATTAAGACAGAGGGCTGAAAGTTCAGCGAGAGTACTCCAGTGACGGGGTTCAGCGCGAAGGCCATATCCCGTACGGCTTCCAGCGAGGGATCCACTACCATAGTGGCAAAGTCTATCGTGTACGCTATTGGAGCTCCCTCAGAATGTGTTGCCTGGTGACATTCAGATAGTTTTAAGTTAAACTTAAATATTTTTATTAATATATATTTATACTAATATGTGTTCCTATTACCAAATTACTGTATAGAACTATATAAAGTACCGGTTTTCTTCTCATATTTCGAGCAAATAAAATTGTTATGAATCCATCTAGTACCTTTAAACAAGCAATTATTGTATACATCTAGAAAACGAATCTCGAAAATGGCTCCAACGTTTTTTATGAAATTTAGTATACAGAGGTTGTAAATTGATCTACCTAGGATTTATTTTTAGAAAATTTTACCAAAAATTAATACCAGTCTTTTAGGTATTTATTCTTTTTTGAACAACTTGTTACATATCTCTTATATATTATTTGACTACAAAGTTGGCCTAGTGGTTTCAATGGTCGCCACACCGCTTTCTACTGCGCCAAGTGTTGTGGGTTTAAATCCTACATGGGACAACACTTTGTGTGATCCATAAATTGTTGTTCCAAGTCTGGGTGTACTTCATGTCCGTTTCATTTATGTTTATAAAGATCCCCGTAACACAGGAATGTATATTCCTGATGCGGGAGTTGTCTTTTTAAAAACAAACAAAACAAACATTTATTCCTCTCCATAGATTCAGACCAAGGTTCGGTCAGTTAGCATTTTAAAAAAGTTACGTTTTCAGTTAAAGACAGCACCTTGTTACATTATTAACATTAAGACACGGTTTTTTAGTAAGATGATCCCCATTTCATCTCATCCACTTTGTTTTAACCATTATTTTCATCACGACTAAGACTTGAAGACTTTAAATACTCATCCGGCTAGTTGCCATCTTATCAAAAGAAGAAGAAGAAGAAGAAATATGTAGTACCAATTATTCTAACTCTAACTCTTGGCCTGGTGTAGGCCTAGATGTAGGTTACAAAGCCAAATTTTTGGGGTCTGTCAAAAAGTGCTTAGCTGTACTACACCAAATTTTGGCGTCGTGGTGTTTAGCTTGATACATTACTTGATAGAAACAGATATTAATACGAAAACTATTTTAATATCCTCTAGTTTAGTGTAAGTGTAAGGAAATACACTACACTTGAGGATATTAATATAGTTTTAGTATTAATAAGTATAATAGTGTTTGAATAAGAACGAACCTGTACTGTCAGAAGGGTTCTGTCAATGGAGTCTGTCGCAGCAATTCCCGCTGTGTAGAGCTCGCTGACGAACACAGGCCGAGGGTTAGCTTCCCTTACCTAGATTAAAACATTATTTTTAGTGAATTCTCAAAACACATACACTTTAAGTATTTAATTTAGTGATCAACAAACTGTCGTATCTTATCTTATCGTATAAACAAACAACAAACAACAAACCGTAATGTCCCACTGCTGGGCTCGGGTCTCCTCTCAGGAGAGGGTTAAGGCCATACGTCCCCACGCTGGCCAAGTGCGGGTTGGGGACTGGCAAGAATACGTTGTGGCTACGTAAATCTTGCCGTTGGATGTTTTTAAGCCGCCCGAAGGCCTCCAACTAAGCTTCACGACTGTTATCGTATGATAACAACCGGGACCGACTGCTTAACGTGACCTCCGAATCACGGAGACGCTCATGGTAACATGCCACCAGCGGTCACCCATCCAGGTACTGACCGCGCCATCGTTGCTTATCCTCGATGATTGTTTCTAATCACCGAGTGCAACTGGGTTATGAGCGCCTTATTGTATCGTATACCTTTAATATAAGCCTTTCATTAGAGATTTTGCTCTACTTTAGCCCGCGGGTCAGAAAGGTTGTTACAGCCTACGAAGGGTGCCAACTACGCAGAAGAACAGCTGCAAAAATAATGAGAACTTGAGGAAAACCCTATACCACTCTGTCTCGCCTCAATACCATAGATTGGTATAGGATTATAGGCCAAAACCTTCTTTATAACGAAAGACCTATGGCCAGTGGACATTGGTATTAAAAGCTGGTATAAAAGGATGTGATGTGAACTCACAACGACGGTGACGGTGAGAGTGTTGGCGGGAAGCACGTTGATGGGGTTGGGCGAGTTGGAGGCGGCCACTTGCACTGTGTGCGTCGCGCTCTCCTCACGGTTCAGTTCCTTCGCAAGGTATATTACGTTGGTCCTTGGTTCCACCGCAAAATGGCCGCCTTCATTGCCCTCTGTGAAAAAGAAAGCATTAAATTTAGGCTTGGGAGAAACAATTTTCAGCACAAATGAATCGGCTCATCTAGAAAGCTAATCCGGTTACAGATTAGCATTCAAATTATTCACAAAAAACACGTGTTAACAGTGACTATCAGGACATTCTTTTCTGTTTTGTCCACGTATTAAAAGACAAAGATTTAGGTACTTACGAACGATGCTGTAGTAGATACTATGACAGTTGTCCTCACACAAATGGTTCTTGAGATCCGTTGCCTCGGGCAGTTGGAACCGCTCCAACAGGCCGCCTTCCTCCTCTATGAAAAAAAGCTTGATAAAAGAAACGGTAGCATTTTCCCTAGCTTGGGAGCTTGAAGACGACACTGACAGCGTAACGATGTCTGGTGTTGAGGCTCGTCCAGAGTAAATATGTTCAGACATTTTAACACACAACGCCATCTAGTCTCAAACTAAGCAGAGTTTGCACTATGGGTTCTAGATAACTGATATTAATACTTATATACTTATTTTATTGTAAATGTAAATATTATACATAGAAAACACCCAAACTCCGAAACAAATATTTGTAGATCATACAAACATGTGGTCTGACTCAGGAATTGAACCCGAGACCTCTTGCACAGCAGTCGCATTCGCTACCATTGCGCCACAGAGGCAGTTATAACAGAGTTGAATAGTTTTGCCACTTTCTCCTGCTCTTTACTTTTTGTATTTTTACTCTATAAGGTACATATTGATATAAAAGTTGTATAAAAGTATTAAAAAATAGATTTACACAAAAAAAATATTAAGTTTACATCTCGTATTTATCCTACATTAAGATTTTTTTTGCTATCTCTGTAATTTGCATGACGTTACTAAGTCAGGTTCGCAGATATTTCTGACGGGATGTATGTCTGTAAATAATAATAATAATAATAATAATAAATATTTCAGACATCTAACACACAACGCCATATAGTCCCAAACTAAGCAGAGCTTGTATTATGGGTACTAGACAACTGATATAAATACATAAATACTTTTTTTTTGTAAATACATACATATTATACATAGAAAACACCCAAACTCCGAAACAAATATTTGCAGATCATACAAACATTTGGTCCGACCCAGGATTCGAACCCGAGACCTCATGGACAGCAGTCGCGTACGCTACCACTGCGCCACGGAGGCAGTCAAATGAATAGGTTGTATGATTTTATATTTATACTCACCAAAAAATGAGACCGTAGCAGTGGACACTGTGAAGATGGGCTCTCCCTGCGTTGGCACGAAAGCGATGGTGAACCTGAGATCAGTGGACCGGGGCCCAGGGTCTGTGCCGCCATCCGTGCCTCGGACAATCACCTGGATTTATTTATGAAAATCAAACTACTCGTGTTTTGAGGTTAAATACCTCAAACTATAGTAGTTGTCTTTCACGATTAAAAAAAAGCTTAAAATTTTTAATACCAAATACAAGCACTATAAACATGTATGAAAATGAAAAATTAATCCCAAACATTAAAAACCAAAAGTAGGTTCGCTAAAAATTGCCAAATTTTTTTAAAGCTATAAATTCTATTTAATCCTGTGTTTTTTTTTTAAATAAAGGACAACTCCCGCATTAGGAATGTATATCCTGTGTCGCGGAGGACTTTACAAACATACATGAACCGGACACTAAGAACACCCAGACTCCGAACAATAATTTGTGGATGACGGTGATGCGGCAGGGCGGTGTGTCGGAATCGAACCGACTAAAACCACACGGTGTGCCACTCTGCGCCTGAGACAGGAGGGATCCGGGAACTGCTTTGGCGCAGTAACCACTAGGCCATCCGTGCAGTCAATGGTACGGTCGTATGGTTTTATATCTTAATTGTCAAGTTAGTCCGCTTGTGAGGACTTTTCACTTTTAAAACCACGTTTTGTTTTTAAAGCAAAGCTATAAAATTTCAGACGTACATTAAATTCTCTGATGGGTTGATCAAAGGTTTGCCGAAGAATAAGTGTACCGAAGTTTTCACCGTCATTCCTGACTTCGAAGAATTCTGACGCATCGTCTGTCGAACACATGCAAACAATAATTGTAGGCTAACTTAGGAGGCAGGCAATCAATCATATGTGTATACTATATAAAATATGTATAGTATATAAATAAAAAACTACCTCTTTAGTCTAGCGGTTGAGGCGACTGACAATCAAGAGGTCTCGGGTTCGAATCCCGGGTCAGGCCAAAAGTGTTATAGTGTTTTTCTGATTTTAGAAATACTTTATAACATCTCATTGTTTGGAAATTGGGGTCTGAACCCGTGCTTCGGAAAGCACTAAAAGCTGTCAATCCTGCGCCTGATCTCTCCCCGGTCGTGTCGGTTAACCATCCCTTCGGATTATGAGAGAGAGGGAACAGAGAGTGCACCTGTGTTTGCGCACACACCCGTGCACTATAACATCTCCTGCGTAGTTGGGTGGTCTCCGTTGAGACTGGCCGCCGTGGTCGAAATCGGCTAAGAGATCTATATAAAATTACAATGAATATGTACTGGTTTTATGTACAATGTATCCATTGCCTAGATATAGAATACTTAAATTACACAGATTGTCGGTAACAGTTATAGAAGTGCATACACTGATGTTTAAATTACATAATATTCACGCGTATATCAGTGGTAATAAAACTACGTACCCTCGCCCTGTACATCGAAGGTAACGACTCCAGCTTCCAATCCATCCTCATCAGTAGCGTGGATACGTTCCAGGACATCATTACCAACAGTTATTAAGACACCGTTCGCCGATATTTGTTCCTGTTGAGCAAGGAATAGAGTTTAAAATTAAGCAACAAAAATTCGTAGGCCTCTGTATAAAAGTTCCTGATTTGCAGTAGACTATTTATTGTTATGTGGCCCTTAAGAGTGCATTCCATTGCCTTAAACGCGTGTGAAACGAGAAGAAAAGAGAAATGGCTAATATATAACCATATCTCTTCCAAAAGTTGTACAAGACGTGAAAGTACTTAACTTAATTTGTGGTATTTTTAATAGCAATTCTTAAAAATTACAGGCAACTTTTTGACGGTTTAAAAATATAATAATGGCATATAAAATTTGCATTACCCTGGCGACTCTGATAACAGAGTTTGGTAGCGGGAACACAAACACGGGGTCGTGGAAGTTATAAGGAGTGATGACCAGCTCGTACGTCTCGTTGCTGGACTGCTGCGGGTATCCGTGATCGAAGGCCTGAAAACACGAACACAATGGTGAATAGTTTTCATTATGAAGACAATTCAATAAGACGGTAAATGTATATATATCCCTTTAGACCCTGTAAAAGAATGAGTCTTAGCAGAAAAGAACAAGCCAACCCCAAATCGAAATAGTGAATTCAAGTAGTTTTTAATTTTCGGATTCATTTATTACAATTTTCATAGCTTTCCCAAAAATGGTTTTGGTTAAATGTCAACGAATACTACATATTTTGTTGAAATTAATCGATAATTGTACGATGAGTTGATACTATGATAAATGTTTCGGACATCTTACACACAACGCCGTGTAGTCCCAAGCTAAGCAGAGCCTGTGTTATGGGACCTAGACAACTGATATAAAGACATATACTTTTCTATTAAACATATATTTGTTATACATAGAAAACACTCAAACTCTGAAACAAATATTTACAGATAATACAAATATATTATTCCGACCCGGGAATCGGACCTTAGACCTCAAGAACAGCATACGCTACCATACTGCGCCACATATACATTCCATGACGCAGGCACATTATATTAGCAGCAATAATATTTTTTTCTTCATTCATTGGTAAATTTACAAAATTATGGATGAATGTTACTAATTATTTCTGTGTCTTATGTTCAGCAGTCCTATGATGATGGCTTTGATGAGACTATCGAAAGTTCTTACCAAGATATGAATGGCGTAAGTGCCCCAATAGCCCTTCAAATCCTGAGCGGTCTCAAGTTCACCAGTGACGTTTTGTATCTGTATCATGGTAAACAGTTCTGGTACTTCGATGTCTCGGTTGAGGACGTTCAAGCTTAGTATGGCGTACCCAACACGGGAGTTGTCCGTATCTGGTTCATCAGCGTCAGGCGCGTAAATGTATTCAGGTAATCGTGTACCCTGGAATTGAAAAATCTCTTCATTGAGTGCATGTGACAGATTCTCTCACATAAAGAATAGCAGGCGATCTCTTTTTGGCTGACGCTTAGATAGATAGAGTGGAACTGATTTGACTGGAGAACTTGAATATTAATAGTTGAAGCAAAAACTTTGTATCCCTTTTGACGAAATTCATGAGAATGGAGGAGTATCAAACATAGCACAGTTAATATTGCTACGAAGGAGGAGTGCAGAAAGCTAAGAATACTCAAATCTAAATGCTTAAAAGCTTTGGAGGGTAAAAAAATCATGATTTAAAATGGCTAGTATTTCAAATGACAACCATTTCAAATAAAAAACTAGCGGAACGATAAACGTTGATTTGCTATAAAAATAAAAATTAGGGGGACGAACCCTTAAAATTTAGGGGGATGAAAAATAGATTTTGTCCAATTCTCAGATCTACCCAATATGCACACAAAATTTCATAAGAATCGGTCAAGCCGTTTCGGAGGAGTAACTACAAACACCGCGACACGAGAATTTTCTAAATTAGATGGCATTGCAGATGTTAGGCGTAATTTCTTTAAAATATTTTTTTATATAAACCTTGTTGACTTTACAATAGAGTTTAAAACCGAGATGAACTAATGCCTAAATTGCTGAGGTGAAAGAAATTATTTTTTTGTCCTTACCGCTTTCGTACTCTCGGAGACGGTCCACGACAGTTCAGCTGGTGTGGGCAGTTGCGGTGCGTTGTCGTTCACGTCCAACAACACTACCAATATTTCGGTGGTGTTCTGGTTCCTATTGCCATCTGAAGTAGGCCAGGGCCGACAACAACAGAGTTAAATACTAAGAATACGTGCCTTACCGTAGTTAACATCGGATAAGGTTTCAAAAGCCGAGTTAGTTTTTTAAAGTGAAACTTTTATTACATAGTCTCAAATTTTTTGGTCAGTGTATCGCATGTCGCGTGACGCGTGACGCGAGACGAGTGACAGTCGGCCATGGTCCGGTGGCCAGTCGGACGGTGTGCCAGTGCTTCAAGCTAATTTGTTTGTTTTTGTCAGTGTTTAATGTAAATGTTGTTATTTATTTGCTTTATTAGATTTATGTATTTGGATGTGAAAAAAAGTTTCATTTTCACCGTGGTTTCATAATTTTCAAATGTAAGACTTTTTAAACCTATTCCTGAAATCTGTGGTTATAATCTTAGAATTGTGTACATTATTTATGGGGTTGTTCCCCATAAATAATGTAAAAGTAAAATAAGAGAACACTAAGAACAAATAAATTTGAATATAATATTATTTTTAAAAAAATATTTGAAATATGGCTTCTTTACAACTGTTGTTTATAAATTTATTTGAAACGTCTACATTTATTTCTGAACAACAAAATCTATTAAAGCAAATGTTAAGTTCCAGTTTTTACCACGAACCGGTCAATAATTTTAATCCAACATTTTATCCAACGAGGAACTTACCTCCTTGTCCTAAAAAGTTGTCTGAGAGAATCAAGAAGATAGTGTGGGTGGGTTCTGGACCATCTCTGTCCAAAGTTTCGTGAGTGGTGTAGTCCACATACACGACGCCAGTCGTCAAGTCAACAGCAAAGAAAGCTCGAAGACGAGGATTGACGCGATAGTCGATTTGGTAGCTCACCTCGTGGTACATCTCTGCGAAAAATAATTTACGATCCTATATACTGTAAAATAGCGTACGGTACGTAACGGTAGCTATGAAGGTACACAAGGTAATATATCACTCTTTAATTTCAGTTTTCTGTACAAGGAAGCAAAACTACTAGACTCATAGTCCTAGCTAGTATTTACTACAGAATTACTCTCAAGGGATAATAAGCCTAATGCATCAGAGAGTTGCATTGCAAAGATCATCCGAAGAAATTACTGAAAGAACACTTTTTTCGTGTTCGTTGACCAGTTGCTGTATTTTCCATCACGCTAAAATCAACTGGTTGTTTCTTTTCGTTATTTTCTGGAGGCTACTACTGCTCATCCTCATAAAAGAACCCACCTTATGTATGGGCCTTCCAACGTGACTCTACTTCACTTAATGGAAAGCATAAACAGAATCCAAGAGTGGTTGTCACCACATCAATCGCATATGCAGACGGTGCAACACTGCAGCATGGTGACCCACGCCATGGCCGCCTAGTGAAGTTTCTGCCAGCCAGCAGCCAACAGTCTCACACTCATCAACGATACGAGATAGCACGAATGCTGTCATTTTAAGTTGATCTTCTGTGCGAAGGTAGTACCGCTCCGGCCAAGCCGGCCCGTTAGTGCTGAAATGGCTCTACTATCTTTATAATTGACCAAGATATTATCTAGTCCCGGCTACTTATAAGATTTTAACCAAAAAATTTGAGCATAACCATCGGTGTGATAGTTCTTGTTCACTCTTACCATCTCTGTCCAAATCGCTGCCGAAAATTGTTGCTACCTCATCGCCCTGGGTAGCGTTCTCCCACACGTATACGATCTGATCGAACTTGGTTGTCTCCACTTGTGGCACTTGGTTGTTGGTGTCGATTATGCTGATCATTATCTGTTAACAAAAACGTATAATGCAGTCGTCCCATAGACGGCTATGCGACTTCCCATTTTAGTGTCACTAAAGATAAAAATCATTAATCACAAATGGGCAGTGGTCGAGCTGGTCGTTCCAAATTTGTATGGGCATCATAAGCATGGTACTCCAACGTTTAATTATAGGTATAATAAAGCAATTAGCTAATACTGTTTAGTAAATATTTATTGATTTTATTGTTGCTATGTTATTGACCCATTTCAAATAATAAGCATTCTATATTACACTCGCAGCACTCCATGGTATTATTATACTGTTAGGTACGTTCAATTATTACCTTATCTAATTTTTATTTTTTATTCGTAGAACTTCTTTGGACTAGATTGGAAACGAAAGGATTTGTATCGTTTTTTTAAGAGTAACTGTAAAAGGTTAACTCTGAGATGATATTTTTTTGTGTTATTAATTTTATACGCATCATTTAATCAGTATTTTAAACTCACAAGTCCGTCATTATGATTTTCGGTCCTATCTGGCGGGCAGTCTTCTATGTTTTCAGCATAACATGCGTCGCTGGCTCGCAGCGTGTAGTACAAGTGGAACGTGCGAGGAACGTCAGCGTTGATCTCATTGGAAGTCTTCACCGTGATCTGACCCGTGTTAAAGTCAATTTGGACTAAATTTTCGGGAGTGTTTTCTCTCGGCCTGGAAAAAATAATAAGAAATCAGTACTCGTACCAAGTAATAATGTAGAATACTATTACGAGAATACTAATGAAGTAGTGAGTTCCAGAGCCGATCGAATCTAAATTTTAAACAAATTTTTATCACGATCACCTTCTACCGTACACGAACACAAACTTTGTAAAACGTATTATAGGTAAACTTACATAATGGTGTATCGCACTTGGTTATAAAGAGGTCCATCGATGTCGGTGGCCAGCACCGAGCCAATGACAACGCCTGCGTCCGACCTCTCGCGAACTCTGAACTCCTGAGCGAGGGATCCTTCGGCCCACAGAGGCTTGTTGTCGTTCATGTCGATTATAATTATCGTAAACGTGGCTGAGGAACCAAATCAACACCTCATAAAGTAAATAAACAAAATAATTGCCCAAACTAAACTTCATCAGAAGATTCAATATTTCGTTAACCATTTCCAAATACCTTCTGAGTATTCAAGGATCAGGAGACCTGTGATTTTATGTAAGTACACTTACCTTCATCGTAGTCTAATCCTATTTCAGTTTTAAGGTCGATCACTCGCACTGTGATGTAGAGTATCTCAAACTCCTCGAAGTCGATGGTGACGCCCGGCCTGATTTCCTTCACAAACAGCAGGCCCTCGGCCCTGCGCTTGTCACTGGGGTCTGGATATACTGTTTTTATCTCAACGCAGCTGTCGATGAGGATATTTCCAATTGTCAGTTTGATGATAATGTGATCCCAGCAAATACAAAGATTTTTATTTTTTTATTATCTATCATTCAGGATCATTTGAGAGAGAGTAATTTTGTATCGAACGAATAATAATTTAAAGACTTATCTATAAAAATGAAGTACGAAAGAAAAGATACATTTATTTTGTACTATTATTATATATTTGTTGTAGAAACTGTACTTATATTTGAATCTGCTTAAGATACGAGTGTAAATACAGTTCCTAGACCAATTGCGTAAGCTCAATATTGTATTACTCCGCTAGAAGCAGCGCTGGTATTGAACTGTCACCTAAGTCATAGTCTAGTTATGGTCATAAATTATGATTGCGGATAAAAAATTATGAGTTAAAATAAAGAAAAACAGTAGCAATTAGAAAGTATTTTAACCATTATCAGAGCACTTTGGTAAGTTGATATCTCCGTAGCCATCACCAGCTCGGTGGTGTAGAGATCAGAATATATAAATAAATATTTTCTCGTAACGCCATTTAGTGCCAAACATACTTGTGCTTGTAATATGGGTACTAAACAATTGATATAAATACATACGTAAAATTAGTAAATCTTGAAGGCGCGTGAAAGTATATATATANTTGTGGAACTCAAACGTTGGAGTATCTCGTCCTTGTTTTGTGGCATACGATGATTCCCAATCTATCTCAAAGACAAGTTCAGCATCTGTGTCTGGATCCGAGGCGGTTATTACTTGAGCCGGCATACCTTCTTCAACCTCCACTTCAATAGGAAAACCTTCTGGAACGTTCTCTTCTACTTCAGGACGACCCCGAGGCTATATAAAACATAATCTCAAGTCAAGTTTAGGCGTAGAAAAATCTGTGGCATTTAGGTTTGATTTCTTCTCTCAATCTTTGGTAATATGATCCAACAATGCAGAAGCAACACTAAGCTGCCACGCTGTGGGTCACCTTGTTGTATTATTGTACTTTGGCGGGCCAAAGAACAAAAATATGATGTACAGAACATCAAACGTGATCCATTTACGTTCAAATAAGTGTATTATTGTAATATGTTAGAAGTTTTATGCTTACCAATCTAAGACTGGGAGGTGTATTATTAATATCGATGAGCTGAATTACGAGCTGCGAGGTGGCAGTGTGATACGGTCCGTCGCCCAGAGTGTCGGTAGCTTGCACCTGAAACCATATCTCTTTATATATTCTGACTTTATTTAGAACTCATTTCCTAATGATTTCTCACCTCACTGTAGTAAGAAATAGTTGCTCTTACCTGTATAAATAGTTCACTTTGCGTATGATAGTCAAATGCATTATCAACTGACACGTGGATAGAACCAGTGTCTGGATCGATCGACAAGAAGTTAACAGCATTGCCCAGCAGTTCGTGGCTGAAATTAAATGCAGGTCTTTATGTTCATTTTTATCATAATTTTCACAAACCTACATTCTATTCCATCACGTCTTTGCCACCAATTGAGAAAAAGCTCTTTCACCCACTAGGTATACTCACACAACTCGGTCGTCGATGTCTCTGTCGGAAGCGGTGACGTTGGCAACGAAGTACCCGCTGCCGACTGTCTCCTTGAACGTGACTCTCTGTATGTTCTCGAAGAAGATCGGCTGCTCATCGTTCCAGTTGATAAGGTTGATATTCATAATCGCCTCTTGTACAAAATCTGTATTATTCTGATCTGTTGCAATTACCTAAATAAAAAATATTGCGTTTGAAAAAATATATTTAGATCATCATTTAGGATTAGCAAAGTGGAGATCAGTGTTCAAGTAAATTGAACAAAAGCAAGCATCTGGTGAAAATTATTTTACTACATTAGGATAAAGAGTAATTAAAATATTAGGAACATATGTACACGTAGTAATATAAAAATCTAACGTTTGCTAACGGCAATGTAAATTTGGTAAAACTAGCCAAAGTTTTCTGATAATCGGTTCATAATTTAATTTGTAATATACTTTTACGTTTAATTTACATGGTGAGATTCAACAACGAGACAGTTTGATTCAGGCTAAAGTTTTAACATTTGCTAAATTGGAACAATGTTTAACAAACCCTTAACGTAATATTTTGGAAGTTCTCCTCCTCGAAATCAAGTAAGCGGTGGTTCAACGTTGTCAATATAAAGCTTTGGCGCTGGTATCCAGTCGATGGTGAAATTTGGAAACCAGCCTCTGCACCCAATGGACTCTCCGCTAATATCTCCACTGTGTATACAGCATGGTCACCCTTGAAGACAGCACAAGAATAGGATATAATGCCTCAACTACATATTTCATCAACATTTTAAAAATAAAATTTCCTATATTTATTTATTATTCTAAGCAGAGGCTTATGTTCAGCAGGCGACTATCAAATACATAAATAATAAATAAATATTTTCGTAATCTACACGGACACGCACACAACACCGTCTAGTTCTAAACTAAGCGGAACTTGTATTATGGATATTACAGACACACAACTAATGTAAAAAAAACACCCAAATGTTATTAAAGGTGGTAGTACTAAATTACCAAAACGGCTTGTTGTAGATCATAGTTACTCTTTAATTGGCTTAAAATTACTGGTAGCACTAATAAAATAGATGTACAATATGATTGTATCCATCTCTTCAAAACGTCGAATTAAATTTTTGAGCAAGAGAAGAAACACAAATTTATGTTATTTATGCTATGACTGGCTAAAAAATAATCAAAAGATGTCATACCTAAATAAAACATTTCGATTTATCATACTTTAACGTGATGGAACCCTAAAATACTTCTCCATGTGCTATCAGTAAGAGATTGAAGTATACTTGTGACGAATTTCGGAATCAAAATTGTAGCGCCAATATAAGTCCAACTTACTTTATTAGGTAAAAGTTAGCCACACGAGTTTCGAGTTCAAAATATAGGGCTTAGAGGTAACTTGAAGTTAATGCCAGTAATATAATAGTGGCATTTTCTAATCGTGTGTTATATCAAACAAAAGGCAACCGTAGCGTCGTATAAATTAATGCGAAAATTTAATATCTTTGTGTGAATGTTACTCACCAGATCGCGATCATGAAACCCAAAGTTTTGTAGGTTCAGTGTTAAAGCTGTCTCTTCCATGATACTTATGTTGTATTCACGTTGAAACGGCACAGGTTCCTGGTCATTGATATCGTTAACTATGATGAGAATGTTGTCTCTTGTCGAGAAAGCTTCGTTACCATTGTCATCATTTTTGTAAGCGATTAAAGCAAACTGGAAGACTTCCCTTTCGAGAGTGTCTCTGTCTATAGGGTCGACGAACAACATCGCACCATTGCGACCACCTTCGAATGTTTCAATGTGGAAGAACGTATCTAGAAATTTGTATTCAAATTTTAGTGGTTGGTGTACTTTAATGCAATAACTGCAATAGTCTTAAAAAAATTATATTGAAGGGATCTGATACCATCGGAAAATTTTAAATAATAAAAATGCCAATACATTTCGCTCAATTTGCAGACAAATCTTTTACTATGCAAGCAGTAATGCTGTGCAAACAGGCTGGAACAATTTGACGGAGACAATGCGATAGGCAAAAGCCTTGATTGTGTTTAGAAAGCTGGTGAAGGGTTACTAGACAACTGATATAAATACTTATATACTTTTTTTTGTAAATATATACATATTATACATAGAATAAACCCAAACTAAGATCATCAAACAGATCATACAAACATTTGGTTGAGCAGGTTTATGTATATTTGCAATAGTACCTGTGTAAGTTGAATAATTGTATGAATCTCTATTGGTATTTTGAATATTCTCATTCTAATGCGTTACTTGTGTGTTAACTAGTTAACTACCCAAACATTTTAAACACCTGATGTCCATATAATTGTTGTCTGAGTCTGATGTTGGAAAAGATAGCCGCGAGCGATGAGGCTGCCAATTGTTATGTTTAAAGATATAGATAGATAGAAAACTCTTTATTTGTACACCATATTACAGATGTATAAGAGAGTACAGAAAATGACGAATGTATGATGCACAAAGCCTACAAAGGGCGGACTTGTTTGTTTGTTTTAGCGGGTTATTTCTGCACTTAGCCTCTTAATTGGGCCGTTGTAAGTGGTTGTCATTTTTCTTTAATAAAGATGGCAGATAGTAACGCGGTCGGTTTTTTTTTATTTTAAATAATTCGTTACTTGTCTTAAAACTATTCACTATTTGTGTTTTTCTAATGTTTATCAGCAATGCATTCCACGAGCGTATAGCTTAACGCAAAGGATTGTTCATAGAACGCAGGGGCATCTCCAGTCTCAAATATTCAGATGATTAAGACCTCAGTTCCTCAGACAATTGCCATGTGTCATTGAGGAACTCGAATTGTTCTTTGAGGTAGAAGGGGGCTGCATTGAGTATCTTGAATTGTTCTTTGAGGTAGAAGGGGGCTGCTTTCAGTCTTCGCAGAGAACCGGCAGTAGCAAATATCCTTCGGTTGACTTCCTGCATATGTAGACCCCAAGGTAAAGCACCATCTATGTAGATTACTATACTCTCACGGTAGTACTGATCGTTATATTTAAGTATATTGTAAATCATTTTCTTGTATTTTTGTGTTATGTATGCAATGAAGAAAAATAAATAAATGAATGCAGCAAATCATATATATAATCAAATTCTCATGTCACTTCTTACCTTCTGGAGCCGTATCAATTCGATAAAATATAGGCCTGTCGATGCCTGTATCTCCATCTAAAGCTCTGACGGTAAAATTCATTGCCTGCTTCTCATCGAACTGTTGCATCGCGAATATTTCTACCCATCGCGGCGGCCTCGACTCAATATTTTCCACTTGTACCATAATTGTCACGGTGTGGGTGTTTGGGAGAGAGTCCTATAACAAAAAATCTTAAATTGTAAATATAGGTGGTAAAAATAAGAGGGTCTTTTTAAAGACCTTTCAGGGTTAAATGTTACTGTACGCATTACCTTAAGAGGTATACAACAGTATTGTATTGTTTTTATCCACCTAAAGAAGTGTAAGGTTTGCCTAGTAGAAAATCATTTTAATTTATTATAAGGGGTAAAAAGTGAGTGAGGATACCGGAGACCCATGTTTTTTTTTACGTGTGGAAACCCCATCGGGCATTCACCCCATCGGGGTTTGCGGCAGGGCGGTGTGTCGGAATCGAACCGACTAAAACCACACGGTGTGCCACTTTGCGCCTGAGACGGGAGAGATCCGGGAACCGCTTTCTCACGCCATCCGGTAGGATACTGAAGACCCATACCCCAACCCCTCTCCCCGTCCCCCTCCTCATCCCCCAAAGGCCAGCAAGGCACTTGTGACGCCTCTGGTGTTGCGGGTGTTCATGGGCGACGGTAATCTCTTACCATCAGGCGATACGTCTGCTTATTACTATATCAACTAATAGACTATAATAAAGGTTATTAAAAAGTAAAGAATAAGTGATTACTAATTTAATCAAAATGTAACATTTTATTCCACATTTTATTACATTATTAAAGTGTTTTCCAGTCAGTTTAAAGTCCGTAAAAAGGGGAGTTAAAACAATACATAAGGTAGTAACATCTTCGTCTAAAGCTGTTTGCGAAATGTGAGAATACTAGTATGTACTTACAAAAGCTGTCACCCTGAAGATGTGAAGCGCGTTGATTGCAAAATCCAAGTTACTCTTGAGTCTTAACTTCATATACATCCGATACTGGTCGTTGGTGGTCTCTTGATCAATGCTGAAGATCTCATTGTCATTGCGTTCACTCTCAAGTTTAAAGGTCATGAAATTCGTGCTCATATACCCATCTGCGTCGGTTACATTGTACCAACAGTCAGTCAGACTTGGTTCTGCCGTTTCCTGGTGAAATGAATTTCCTTTACTAAAAACGTTTCCAAATATATTTCGTCTTAAATATAAGTAATTAAACAATCAAAAAACTCGAACGCGTAATATTTGTCTTGAATCGGGATTGCATTTTTATAAAGTTGGACTGCTGTAAAGTTATTAAATCCGTGTGGTGATAGATTAAAAATACAGACTTTCACCACCTGCATTTTTCCCATTATGACAAATAAAGGAGCAAACTTCGCAAGAAAACATCATTGCAAAGCGAAGAAAAACTTAAAACAGACTCTATAAGTACCGCCTCAGGCCGTAGACCTGCTTAACTAACTTGTACTTGATTATCTAACTTGTAAAAAGAGTGGCCATGAGTTGCTTTGCCAGTGTTCTTCTCATAAGGTTTTACGCATTTTGGAAACTGGAGGTTATGGATCGACACAGGCAGACAGTGGATTTCAGTGTTTCCACCTAATTCACCTTGTCAATACAGTACATCTAAGGCGTCTGTTTGTGTCGATCTATGATTTTTATCTGTACATCGGTGCTTCTATTTAACGTTCACAAATGTCACTTAGTGTCTTAATTAAATAAATGATTTTGAATTTGAATTGAATTTGAATTTAAAAATGCAAGCCTATATCCGGTATTGATGAAACCTCAACCCGTACTGATGAAGGATCCGAGCCCAGCAGCGGAACATTATGAGTTGTTGTTTTCCGGTACTGGACTATTAGAGGCTGATAATAATGATGATAAAATCTTCATAAGAGTTAAATGTATATAATAACCTCATAATTAGCTTAATGGTTTTCGACAAATGCGCCGATTTATTGTTTTTATTTATATTTGAGCCTATCAAAGTGACTCTACTCTGCTTGGAGTAAAGCATGAGAAGAATCCAAGGATAGTGGTTACCATACTCATTACGAATATAGACAATGCAATAATACAGCGGGGTGACCGTATATCGTAAAATCGCATATTTAGTTACCGACAGATCGGGAAATACCTGGGGTGATAAACATACCATCATTATTGTACTACATATTATATAAGTTACAACTCACAGGTATTTCGCACGGAGTGAAGACTTCTATAATCGGAGCATTATCGTCTATATTTACAATCGAAAGCGCAATTATAGGTTCCAGCATTTCTCCTTCTACCCGCACAGAGAATGAATAGCGCTGCATACCAGGAGTCTCGAAGTCTTGCCTTTAAAATAAATAAACAATTTCTCTTTTATAAAGACGACGCCTTCACAATCTTAAATGCAATGAATACAAAAAATACTTACATTCAGAACAACAGTTTGTGGATCACACAAAGTGTTGTCTCTTGTGGGATTTGAACCTATAGCATTAAGTTGATTAAAAAGCAATGATGTGACTGCTTAAACCACTACATCATCTGTACAATCTATAAACCTTTTCGCTCAAAGTAATGGGGCTAAACCCGCCCACACGCCCACCACTGTAACCTGTACTCCAGGATTAATAGCAGTGATTCACGAACACTCCAAGTTATGACACTGGGAAAACCCAGGAAAAATTTAACTGGCTGGAATCCGCAACGAAATTATTCACAAGAAAATTGGAAGGGATGGAAATATATTAAGTTCACTTCCTTCCTTAGCAAAGCGGATGTCAAATGAAATCAAAATAGGACACCTTTGTCAAATTGGGATGTACTACGGATAAAATATTACGGGTCTTAAATGAGTTATATCTGAATACAATAGTATGTATGGCAGAACCGCGGAAACGTACGGCAATTCACCACATTTGACACGAGTAAAATTTTTCTATATATATATACACCCTGAATTCATTCGTCTAGACTACGAGCAGATGTGGTGTAGTTGGTATGTGTTTTAGTACATCCTTTACAGTTATTAGTACTACCCTACTCTTCATTTATTTTTTTTATTTTTTTTTATATTTAAGCTGCCAAAATGACTCTGCCCTGCCTGATGGAAAGCATGAGCAGAATCCAAGAGCATGGTGGTCACCATCCTCAATGCGAAAAAGAACAATGCAGCATGGTGACCCACACTATGGCGGCCTGGGGGGAAGGGGAATGGTGAGGGAGATAGGGGGCGTTGGATCGGGGTATGGGCCTCCGGTATCCTCACTCACTCGATGAAACACAGCGTAAGCGCTGTTTCACACCGGTTTTCTGTGAGGCCGTGGTATCACTCCAGTCGAGCCGGCCCATTCATGCCGAAGCGTGGCTCTCCCACGGTAAAATCTCATATATGTCTCGTCGTTTCTTTAGTAGAGAAACTGTTTCAGGAATTACTTAAACATGCTTAAAGTAAGAAAGTAAAGTGTCATTACAGTCAGAATCTTAAGCAGTTATCGATAATTAATTTTACCTTTCAGTAATAACGAGGTGCCAATCTCCCCCATCCTCAGGTATCCGTCGGATAACTGGACGTAGCATGATGAACGAACCTACCAAGAAGTTTGCTGCTATCATTGGCTCTGCCGTGCCTGCAAGAGAAATATACGATATATATACACATTTGAAGTGAAAATTTCTTAAGCAGCGCTGTGCACTTTTTTGTGATGGGTAAAAAATATTAAACTCGCGTCAGGACACGTGACCTAATCGAATATTCGTAAGACGGAGCGAGAGTAGATCATAAATTGTCATACCGCGTTTAGCGAGAAAGACACAGTCAGCTGCTTTTTGCTGTTATATCGCTGTGTTTAGTAAATTCAATTAGTACGTAATAATTGTCATTATATACGTCTTATAATCGTGCATTTTATTTAAAGAGCAAAGAAACCGTACAAACACAGTTAGAAATGTTACCTATTATTAATATTATAAGTATATGAGTATTAGTGTAGATATAATTTGACTCTCAATCGATTTAAATGAAATTAAGTATGCAAGGAGTGTATGGGGCAATGAACCGATATAGCTTTAATTCATATTTAGAAAAATTACCAAAAAAATACTGAACACAGCTCGGTCGACCAGGTACTTATCTTAATAAAGCTGCTATTCACATACAAATACTGTTTATCATTAACAACACTTAAAGATAATCGCTTAAAAAGTTTGCAATATGACAACTACATTTGAATGTAAAGCCTTCAGATGCAAAGCCTTGATATTATATATAATACTTACCACGGTAATTAAGTCTGGCAAGTACCACGTCTCCTTCAATTTCTTCCTCCATATAAATATTCTGGAGCATCCCTCCGAACTCACTTACGCATACTTCTTCTCGATCAAATGCTGGAATGAAAGGCCTCTGACTCCACGTCATTCCTGTGAAATGATTAATATTTCATGTATCACACTATTTGAAACGACATTACAGCTAACCATGTTTAGTATCTAAAACCAATTTTGAAAATATTGATAAATTGTGTTTCCCAACAAAAAAACAATTTTATTGGTAAATAACTACATACATTGTCCATCCAAAGGTTGCCTGTAAGAGATTGCTTTTTAGTGATAAGGCCGCCATTTGTACATGGTCATTATATTGTTTAGCTCAAATATAACTGTATCAATTGGTGTACAATAAAGTTTATTCTCTTCTATTCTATTCTACATATATAATTCGCTACCGTCACCAATTAGTTACAGGAGAATACGGATCGGTTCTTTTTAGGTTTTAATTGAGGTTATAATTTGAATATTTCTTAAAACCACTGAATATATTAAAGTCAGATGGTAGAAGAAAAATATATTGTAAGTATTTCATTTCATGAGTTTCTTTGTCAGTATTCTTCTCAAAAGGCTTTACTCATTTTGGAAACTACAAGTTATGGATCGACACAAGCGGGTAGTAGATTTTGTTTTAAATTAGGTGAAAACACCAAAATCCAGTACAGCTGTCAGTCTGTTTGGGTCGATCTATGATTTTTAACTGTAGCTTCAATTTAACGTTCATAAATGTCACAGTCAGTCTTAATTGAATAAATGATTTTGAATTTGAAATGGAACATAATTTAAATAAATTTACAATTGTGATGATGATGAAAAAACTTAAGTAACTACTTAAGACTTAAGTACCTGTAAAATCTTCCTCTGGAAATTCTGGCCTTGGTGGCCTCGGTATACTAGTCATAAAACTACAGCGGTCTGAAAGTATTAAAAAAATATTTAGTAACTATGACAAAACAATAAATCTATGATAAAAAGTAATATGAAATAAATTATTCGTGATTCGAAATATAATAAGCTGCCCAGTTATTTCGATAGGCTTATGCTCTCAAATATGACATGGTATAAGATTTTTAACTAACTAATTATATAAATAAATATTGAAAGTAATAATAGCCTTCTTGGTTTTACTTATACTAAGTCGTATCGAAACTTTGGACGTATGCAGGTCGACTTTTGCATTTTAATATAATATAACCTTTTTATAGAATAGGGGGGTAAACGAGCAGACGTATGGCTTGATATATGAACATAGCGCAGGCGCTGTTTCATACCGGTTTTCTGGGAGAACGTGGTATCACACCGGTCGAGCCGACCCATGCATGCAACTCCTATGGTATCATTCAGAGTACCTATTTTTGCAACTTTGTTAATATAAATCCGATTAGTTTTATCATCAACAGCTTTTGGTAGACCACTCTTAGACACGGACCTTTCATTAGAAAGTTCGAGAGGTTTGGACTCTCTGGCAAAACGATTTGCTAAGAATTTGTGTCAATTTTTTCTTTTCTCTTTAGATCTGAGCCGTGGTCACAGGCTGACAGTCAGCCTGTGATCACGGCAAGTCAACCTGGTCAAAACGTCAGTAAAATCAAAGGTATGTAACATACCTTTAATTATGTGATCGCTTTAATTCCCGGCAAAATAATTATTAAGTGGTATTCTTTGTTCTAAATTCGATTTTAAAACATTTTTCGAAAGCAATAGAGAACAAGTACAGGTCTTAATGAGTTTGTTATGTTAGGAGAAAATGTACCTTGAGCAGAGGCAACATTGGCTGCTGCAAGGAGCACCAATGCAGCAGTCACTATTCTCACATCGACCTCCATTTTACATATTCTAATTAAAGTGTGCTGCTAAACCTGGAATCATAAATATCATAAATCATTAATCAATATACATAGTTGCATCGTCACATTAGCCGTAAGAAGTCCACTGCTGAACGTAGGCCTTCCCCATTGATTTCCACTTTGACCGATCGGCAGAAGCCTGCATTCAACGAGTCCCCGCGACCCTAAATAGGTCGTCCGTTGCGGGAGGCCTTTCTACGCCTTCCTTCCTTTCCTTATTTACTTAATAATGTGTAATTATGTTTATTTTTATTAATTTTTTACTTTATGCACAATTACATGCATCGGCAGATTTAACGCCTAAGGGATTCTCTGCCAGTCGACCGATTGAGCGATGCAGAGATAAAGTGAGGTAGGTGCACCTAAAAGAAATTATAGCTATAGTGGTAGATTTATATAGACATAGTTTTCATGAATACTATAATAAGTTTAAATTAGCATAAATACATATACATATACACATACATATACATATACACATACATATATACACTTAGACATATTATACATACATATAACATGTTTACTTACGGTATTTTTTTTTCACGGACTTATCTATAAGAAATTTGTATTTGCTGTAAATAGCATAAGGCACGACCCCTCATAAACGATTGCTTTGTAGGATTTTTCAATTCTTATTTATTTTTAATACATCATGCACTTTTGGTATGGCATTGGCGGACTTAACGCCTAAGACATTCTTTACCAGTCAACCATCGGGCGATGCAGAAAGACAAGAAGTGGCCACCCTGATTTCGAGAGGGAGCTCATTCCAAAGTAGAACGGACTGAACAAGAAACTCAAACTAATAGGAGGGACAACGAAGAAGGTCATTAATGAACCGAAGGTTTCTATTGTGGTTGCTATATAGAAGTTCGAAGGTTACATATGTTGGTGACGATGGGTTACTTAAAATTGAGTACAAGTAAGAGCTCGTTGCTCTCATCATAAGCGAATAGGTGACCAATCGAGTTGCGAGTGAAAAAAAAAAGAAAACAAGTCTAAAAATACATAAAATAAGTGTGTCCCCTAATTCTAAGGGGAGTGAACATACTTAGGGCGGTAACTTGTGCATTTTAAGTCGCAAGTGTTTGACTGCGGTCTCCGATTGTACTGTCAGTCAAGACAGTATAATCGGAGACCTTTCAGGAACAGGAAAGGATTATTTCGTTTGCCTCCATAAAGAGTAAATTAGTTATAAGTAAATTCGTTATAATAACTAGAGAGCCACAGGTGCCTAGCAAAATTCTTTTAGATCCCATATAAGTAATAAATGCAAAAACTTAGGCTTGGTGCAGCTCTTTGTTACCTGCACTTAACACTACCAATGGTGCAAACCAGTATGTAAAAGGGAAATGTGATAAGGGACCAGAAAAAAGACACGTAGTGCAATTATTTTAGAGAAAAGTATTGTAATGTGAATAATCACCAGTGAAATAGATAAAGAGAATTCTTTGTTTATCGACTACTTGTTCCGCCAATACTGATTGCGTATTTATTTGTTATTTATCAAAAGATCTTAGTCACTGATTATGAAAGCTATTAATTTGAAATAATCTTGACGAAATTTCTAAATTGGGAAAACCTATGAAATAGACGCCAGTTTTATCATATGTATAAATGACATGTGCAGGCCTGCATGCAGGCCTTTGCCTGAGTAAATACAATTCTAAAAATCATTTAAAGAAGAGATCCGGTTTGGTAATATATTAAAGGATATATCATAAACTTGTAACAAGAAAGCTTCGGCCGTTTCGAAGTGGTCTAAAAGCCGATCCCAACTAATATGAAAAAACGCTTGGAGGATAATGACTATCTTTCTTTATCCCTTTTTCCTTAAAAGATTTCGTGTCCAAGGAATAAAAAAGTCAAAATTCCTTTCTATTTACAAAATTACTTTGTATATACAATAAAGATAAATAAAAAGTCTGCTATGCTAGTTAAATGATAATATCTATGTTAATACATAGAAAATTCTATACAAAGGAAATCTTTGTTTTCAACGAGCCGAATTATACGTAGACAAAGTGTACCCGTTTAAATTTGTAATACTTTCATTATCTAAAAGGCTGCTAATAAAAAAGATATTGTATTAGTATTTTCCTGTTTTAAGCTCACAAAACACAAAAGAATCCCTTAACCAATAAGGATATTGGTTAAGGAATTCTTTACAAATAATACATAAGAAAAAACACGATTGGTAAAATTAGTCAGTGTAGCAGTGTCCTTGTTTAAAAAGAAGAGTGGTACATCTAAAAAGTTCTAACACACACTGAACACTAAAAATATTATGGCCAGTACTTACCAGTTCCAAATTGGTTAGTCCTTTATCCTCAAAAAATGGGAACACTATTTTTTTTTTCGAATTGCGAAGTCTCTAGTTTTTCTTTAATACAACACACAAACCTCTACGTATTACTTGATTAATATGACTGAGTGCTATATTTTGTCAAAATTGTCGATATAGATAAGATTGTGTGATAATTATTAACTTTACATATATCTGTAGATTAAAGCAAGCTACATATGGATTGATAACGGAACGCAATCAACATTTTTATTGTGAATCTTTATCACTTATTGTTTACATACCTACAGTTGAATGAATATAAAACCTCCGACTGTATTCCCGCAGAGGGACGTAAACAGAGGTTCGTTAAACGCCCGCAGTTGGCAAACAAACACCATACTTGAAAGATGCCATGCTGTATACTTAAATTTGGAAAGTACGTTAAAAAAAGATCGCATACAAAAGAAAATGATAGAAAAGGAAATATCGAATTGTTAGTAATAGCACAATCAGGTCGCCGGCTAGTAACTTAATGGAACGAAAATTGAGCTTTTACAATGTAATGAATTTTGTCGCTATTATATTTATCAGGATGAATAGTATGCGTATGTTAAATTGTATCTTAAATTAATAAAAAGTATCGCCCTGTATAAAAATAAACTACAGAGGCAATGATTTTAGAGTTCAGTTCCTCAAAACACAGTGCAACACAGGCCGTCGTCATAACAATTATAGTATATCATTCACAATTTGACCTACAGATAACCACATTCTGTGTCACAAGAGTGTAATTCATAGGCATATGGAGGTACGGGTCATATGTCCCTGAAACACAAAAGAGGACCAGGCGAGGTGATCATGCCTGGCGGGCTATTGCCCAGCGGTTGATGTTTGGAAGTTGTATAGATGCTAATCGGGGCTGGAACTTCTATTGCGCGATGAATGAGTTCTGTAGTTCGACTTATCTTCAATAGACGGTGATATATTGATGAGTCAGCTGTCTGTACTTTGTTACGAAGCTTGCCAGTACCAGGTAGTTCCAGTGAGTAGAAACTGAACGCCACTAGTCCCAGTGAGTCGGGATGGCGTGCGGTGCCTGGTGCTGCACTAAAATCCCTAGTAATTCGGGGTGGTTGCTGCTGTGACTGGTTGCTGCGTTGACGAGAGAGAGATGCTCTGCTTACATGGACCGTTGGTGCTGTGTGCTGTGCCTAGCCGCTGATGGGGCCGTGGGGGTAACCAGCCTGGGTAACGTCGCCAACTACGTGCTCTTGCACGTAGTTTTCGACGTAGACGAATTCGTAACCAGTTAAGTTGCGTTTGTATATGGTCATAATGCGGAGGTTATAAAAATCGAATGCAGTTATTAAGAAGACGGTCTAACTTATTGTAAACTTTATATATATAAAGTTCTGCCTTCAGATCATAACAGCACACGTCACCATAGTCGAATACTTTGCACAAACATGCAGATTGACAGGGAATCTCATTAAAAATTATAGCCGGAAGAGCTCCGGTGTTTTCTCTGCTCATTAATCGGTGATTTCCAACCATAATAGCTAGAAATTTTGTCGGGTTTACTGATAAGCCAAATCTATTACACCACATTATTGATTATTTCTAGATCTCTGTTGACCATGTCTACTGCCAGCGGAATATCGCCATTCTTAATAAAGTTGTCGGTCATCGGCATACAAATGATACGCACCCTGATGTTCCAGGGTTAGAAGATTAGTAAATACAAAGAATAATAATACCATCTTGAGGCGCACCAGAGTTAAAATCATACCAGCCCAAAGAAGATTCATCAACCCGAACAGACTGCTGGCGTCCCTAAAGATGATGAGAACCATTCCAGTGCTTCTGGTGAGACCATGTGATGGGAAAGAATAAATAAGAAGATATTATAACTGAAGGCATTGGAAAAGTCGATCAGTGCCAAAACGGTAACCTATGTATCCTGTATATCTGCCTTAATATCGCGGGTCACCTTAAGAAGAGCGAAAGTAGTGCTTAAACCAAATCTTATCGGGCTTAACAGATTGTTTTTAAGGATGAATTCAGAAAACTGTTCAGAAAGAGGGAATTGATATTAGTCTGAAATGGTTGGGAAGTGTGGACTTACAATTTTATGTAAAGGAATGGAATAAGCCTTTCGCCAAAGTGACAGGAATATTGCAGAATATGAGGAGCAGTTGATTATGTGTAATGTTATGTTATATGTAAAATTTGGTGAAATAATTTTTAACATCATGCTCTGGCTTATGTGATCACAACTATGATTTGATAGAGAGGATTATCTTTTTGATCGCACTCGAAGCAACTCGTATTTATTATGAGTGTCAAATATCACAGTCAACTTAACTAGAAGCATTTTTGAAAAGAATAATGGCTCTACCATAGCTCTAGATACATGAAATCCTTTGACAGTTTGTCTTTCAAATACATGTCATTAGGGAAACTGTGGGTAGCACTCTCCCACAAAGCCAGTAACTAAAAGTTCAAGTTTAATTCTAATCGATAAATAAATATATGTGAGTGTGAACGTGCGTATTATATATAATAAAGTAATAAAATAAGAAAAAGGGATTTTTTTTTGTACTGTTGTACTTCCTTGATAATCATAAGCTCATACGTTAATAAAAATAATATAATATAATTCGTACTACTGATTAGTAGACAGTTGCATAACATTAGTACATAAATTTAAATCTCTTTATTTACAAAAAAAGTACCCTAATAGTTCATTACTCAACTATGGCGAGTAACCTTCCCCTTCCCACTTTTCAGTGCACTCAAATGCCATTACAAGGTAGGATCGCTATCCTGTGCCTGGATATCTGCCGAGACCTCAATCCACGCGAATACGTTGAGAGTGTCACTAAAATGCCTCGCGGAAGCTAGGTGTATTAAACAAGGTGAGACGGTTCTTCTCGACCGAACATCTGTGTCTTCTTTATAAGACCCAGGTTCACTCGTAAGTGGAGTACTGTTCTCACCTTTGCGATGGTGCCGCACAGTAGTATATAGTAGTGCAGACGCTGTAGACTGGTTGCAGCGGCGAGCAGTCCGTATTGTCGATAGTCCTGAAGCTACAGAGACCCTTGAGCCTCTGCAGTTGCGTAGAGATATCGCCTCCTTGGCAGTCTTCTCTCGCCTTTACCATGGTGAGTGTTCTGAAGAGCTCTTCCAATTGATCCCCCCCTCTCCCTTCCTCTACAGAACAACACGTGCCGGCCTTGGAAGTCACTGGTTTAAAGTGGAAGACATACGTTCTCGTGCTCATCGCTTCGGCGCTTCTTTCCTGTGCCGAATGGTCAAAACCAGGAACTCACTACAAGCGCACGTGTTTTCTTCCCACCATGATCCCTGGTCAAAGGATCCGGGATCATAGCGGGAAGGAAACACGCTTAAAAAAGTGGGGCGTGAAAAACATCTCATCAAGCCGCCATAGTGTGGGTCATCATGCTGCAGTGATCTTTTTCGCATTGAGGATGGTGACCACCCCATTGGATTTTGCTCATGCTTTCCATGAGGAAGGCCAGAGTCATTTTGGCAGCTTATACATAAAAAAACCAAAAAGAACGGTAATAGTTTTTTAGTCTATGTATGTTTATATGTTCCACAGTAGCGCCTAAGCTACTAATACTGAACCGATTTGAATTAACCAGGTCAATAGATTCGTAATTATAGCCCAATTGATATAGACTATATGCACTATGTTCTTGAGTGTAGACCGTGTCTCGGCAAACGTAGTGTAGGGCGTCCACAGGCCAGGTGGAGTGAAGATATGCGCAAGACGGCTGGCAGGAACTGGATGCGAGAAGCCATGTAACTAAGTGGCGAGCAATTGGAGATGCCAATGTTCAGCAGTGGACTGCGGTAGGCTGATGATGATGATGATGATATGCACTTTATCAAAAGTTTTTATGTAGTCAGGTTTCAGTTTTTAAACATTTTCTTGTTTGCTCAAAATATGGCCATTAAATGTCCATTAAGAAAGTAATAGAGGACGACTACTGCCACCTATAGACATCTGTAGCTAGAGTTAAAAATGAATTAATATAATATTATATTTGGTAACGAGATTCAAGGAGAGCTGACTCGACGAAAACGACGAGAAAACTCCTTAACCCTGGTGGTTAATTCCGTGACGCCGTGGTATAATTTATTTTTTAGAAGTATATTTCCACAAAACGGTACGGAAAAGGACCACATAGAAAACATCTTGAAGCATTTCAAATCTTGGCTTGTCAGAGAAATTGAGCCAACGGCCACAGCATTTTAGGTGTAGATGTAACAACAGGTGTATAATCAATGCAGTTTGCCGGCCGATTTGTGCTGAACCATGATTTTTTTATAATACCTTCCCCTGTCCTCATAGCTTCTAGCTGGATGGACAGTGGCGATGGATAAGACGCTATTGGCCTTATAGAACTAATGCGGTTACAGTCCCATTTTTCGTCAGAGCTTTGTTTTCTTTCTTTCTAGTAGTGATACTGACTTTTACGTCAGAGTGGATAGGTAATCAAGTCAATACCCATGTGATAAAAATATAAAATTATGTTCAGCGGCAGTACCAAAATACATGCTCTGCCTAGTTTGTGATTAGTCTGCAGTATGTAAGATTTATGAGGACTAGCTTTTGAATACGGTTTCGCCCGTGTGTATGCTGGTTATCGCGTTTAAAAGTAGCCTATGTCCTGGAATCAAAGTATCGCCATGCCAAATTTCATTGAAATCGATGCAGTGGTTTAGCCGTGCAAGCGTGACAGATAGCCAGAGTTACTTTCGAATTTATATTACATGTTAGTATATATTATATTATTTGTCCCCTTTTTAGGGTAAGTCAGGACCCTAAACTTACTAAGATTTCGCTGTCTGTCTATCTGTCCACCCGTCTGTCACCACGTTTTATCTCATGTACGAATAGTTAGGGCTGTCAAAATTATCAGAGATGATGTATTTCTGTTTCTACTATAACAACAAATACTAAAACCAGAATAAAATAAATATTAAAGACGACTCGCATACAACAAATTTGATTTTTTTTCTTGTTTTTGCTGGATATTGATAACGGCAACATGTAGACGCTTGAAATGTGTAGATAATGGTACGGAACCCTAACTGCGCGAGTTCAGCTCGTACTTGGCCGATTTCTAGGCTATGTTCTCTCTCTGTGCAATAATTTATTCTTAACAATAATTCTTCAGTCTATTAATCGATAATGCCGTGAGTATGTGATAATGAACACGATGGATTCGGTTAAGAGGCTCATTAAACAACCTATTTAACTATCGATTTTTCTTCTTTTCTATATAACCTAACGTTTAACGAGGGAGAGCCACGCTTCAGCATGCATGGGCCGGCTCGACCGGAGTAATACCACGACCTCACAGAAAATCGGTGTGAAACACCTGCGCTGTTTTTCACCGAGTGAGTGAGGATACCGGAGGCCCATAACCCAACCCTTCCCCTAATCCTCCTCCCTAACACCCAAGGCCAGCAACGCACTTATGACGCTTCTGGTGTTACGGGTGTCCATGGGCGGCGGTAATCGCTTACCATCATACCATACGTCTGCTCGTTTGCCCCCTATTCCATTATAAGAAAATGTTAGTAAATTAATAATTAATTGCAAACTCAAATTATTAGGTTACTTAGTTGGAGTCCTTTGAGTGTGAGTACAGTACAGAGGACAGGTAGCTGTGCAGGTGCGAGTCCACTCTCTCGTTCTCTATTTCCAGTGGTCCAAGAGGCCAGTACGATTAGTTGGAGGTCGAGTTTGCAGGAGATCGTTTACCCCAACGGTTATCGGTTCTTCGGAAAATGTGGCCAGCCCACTGCCACTTCAGCTTGCTAATCCTGTGGGCTATATCGATGACCCTGGTTCTCGCTTACACGCTACGACTTAAATATTTTCTTTTCTCGGTATTTACCAAATTCCTCATTACATAAACGAAAAACATTTATAAAAATTTACAACTGAATAGGTGCCACTGGTGCATTTTTATTCGATTATCTGATAAACTCATATAAATTAATATGACGAAGTATTGTAAATTTATATTACACTAAAGCCTGTAAATCTCCAAGTGGGGGGTTCACCGCAAACACTCAGCTTTGAATTTACTAAAACATATTCTGGTACATTAAAAGAGTAATGTGATAAATATTTTTATTGTAGTGAATCAAGGTCGATTCAATTCTTTCCTACAAAATCTTCACAAATTACATTTCTGTGCAGTAATCCCCTCGGATACTACCTCCTGGTAGCATGTCGGACTCGAACCGACTAAAAAAATATGTCGTCTTAGATACTAGAAGCCGGGGAACCAAGTGCACCCTGCAAAGGAAAAAAGGGGGATCCCCGACGTACTACCAGCCACCTTCTGTTTGTAGATGGCCCACTCCTGTGTGGGAACCCTGATGTTCCCGTTAGTATCCCCCAAACAGACGGTCTCATCTGACACCCACAAGCTTGCGCTTATGAAGGAAGGAGAAAATCTTCACCTAAAACTTCCGTAATACTTGATGTATTTCTGGCGCGGGAGTTAACTTCGAAAAAATTACGAGTTTAATAAAATTAATTCAATTTAATTATTAAAATTCAACCCTTACTATGGCGCAATGATACACTTATAACTTATGAGATAAAAAATATATATTAGTTATTCTTAACTAGTCTATTGATCTGAGGGGTTCGAGATCCTTATAGCCAATCCAGACCCTCTAATCAAGTTGACGTTCTACAAATTTGAACGTTAGTAAAATAGAAAACTAACAAATGTTTTATAATGACGTTTCTCAGTGCTCAGTTACGTGGTCAAAATAAAATATTAGCCAATAATACAAGAGATTAGAGACGTTAGCGATTATAAAAAGAGAGATGCCGCGATACACGTAATTATTACATATTTCGGTTATATACGGTTTCATTCGCGACATGATTATTGCAAGTATTGAATATGAAATTGGCGTTCTCTCACTAAATATAATTTATCTATACTCTGTACGTATTTAGAAATACAAAAGAATATTATGACACCAAAGTTTACGATTAAGAAGATTAACAATGATCATCATCTAAGACCTGGTGGATAGAAGGACTATTAACATCACGCAAAATATTGACCTACGATACTGATAAAGTGCTCGCTCTCACGCGGGTGACCGAACCCAACCAGATACGTCAGCGCACCCGATCACATCTCAGTAGAGACCAGACTGTTCACGTAACGCTACCCATATCATCTCACAAGTAAGTTTAATACTTTTTATTCTAGTAAACGTTTAATTAAAACTGTCGCATTAAACAGGTTTCATTCGATTTTTGAAATTTATATTTTTTTTGTTTTAGTTTATCAAGTCTACTATTGTTTATACCTCTATGGAGCAATGTTGTACAACAGACTAATTAAAAACCCACAGTTGTCTTTTTAACTATTTATTGTATTTATTTATTGTGTTTCAAAAGTCTTAAATCTATGATCAAAGTTTAGTTTAAATAAATATATAACATTGATTCACAAATTACAGCTAATTCTTCTTCATGTCCTATTTTTTAAAATTAACTCTTGGTACTTATGTAATCTTTGTAAGAAAATAAACTGTTTTCTTTAACTCCTACAATTCTATTTTGGTGTGACATTATCAAAGCTCAATTACTGTTCTGTTATCTACTTGTGTACTACTACGGGATGTACGTATTATTGTTCGTATTTATTGATATCATATTATTGTTTTGTTTTTGCAAACAAATTGGTTACAATAAATAATAGTTCGGAATACTAACTATACTATATAGCTTCTTATTTTCAACCCCAACTGAGAAGAGGATTCATCATCGTATTTCTAGATCTTTTATTCAAAGCTCCTAAACAGATTGATATTGATGCAGCTTTTTCTGGGTGTAAATAGTGATTTTGAGCTATAAGAATATTCTAAGATATATAGTAGTTTGTTTATTACTATAGACTTTTCTTATTGTAGAAAAGGTTTTTAAACAACTATTAATTTAAAGTTTTATTTCTAAATGGTATAGATGGTGGTATACAAATGAAAACTTATTTCCAACATTTTCCTGTTAGAGAAATAAGCTTCGGAAAAACCTGACCGTGACCTCATAGAATCCTGGTTTAAGCAACTCTTTCTTTGTTTTTCATCGAGTGAGTGAGGCACCGGAGACTGAATCAGACAAGCGTAATTTGCTGCTTTAATTTTCAAAGTGTCCAGTCATCCCCGTGTTATTCAAGTAGGCTGAAACTTACGGCAATAGAAAAGATTTGAGTTTCAAGCGGTCTTTAAGGATTTTGAGCAGGACAAGAGCATCGCTCATTGAGTGGACTCGCACATTCGCAATATTCCACTTACGCCACTCTTTTAAAAAACGCTATTCGCGCGCTATAACCTACTCGCCTGGGGCCAAGCTAGTCTTAAAAAAATTGCCTTATATTATCAGCTATCTGCTAGTCCCGTCAAAATCGGTCCAACCGTTCTAGAGGTTTGCCGGAAAAGCAGACATGTTATTTTAATATTACAAACAGGTACTCCAATTTTATTTATTTGTATAAATTTAATGAGTGAATTTTGAAAATTCTGATATAAAATTGTCGCTCACATAGTATTTTCACAAATACAAATAAACAAATACGTAAATAACAATTGTAAATATATAAAAGTAATGCACTTGCTCTCATTTATTAGCCAATACCTCTTTTATTCAGTTTTACTCATTAATCAGTCTAGGCGGTACAAAGTTGACAAAGATAAGGTTAATTCCGGGAAAGAAAAAATAGCTTGTCTCATATTTCACAATATGAATCATTACAATAGATATGTATGAAGTTTTTATCTTTTTTATGGCTTAAAGTGCAACCGAGTGAGGGGGCGGGAGACGGGTCATCTGAAGATTGCCACTGCCTGATCTTTACAACTAAAAAAAAACAAAATGTGTTGCGTTTCTTTGAATACTCTCTTACCTTAGAGTTAGGTTTCCTCCTTTTTTGTGTGCGGAAATGCCCCAGTATACCACCGAATGGTGACTATGTCGGATTCGAACCGACTAAAACCGCACACTTTCTCGGGTACTAGAAGCCAGGGAACCAGGTGCACCCTCGAAAGGAAATCCCTGGAACCCCAACGTAACTCGGGCCATACATTCACACACACAGTACATGGTTCTTATATGGCCCCCTACTATGTCGGAACCCTGACTAAGGAAAGGGAGCAGGCACTTTATAGAGCTTATTGAGGATGGATATAGTTTTGCGATCTCCGGCGCCTGAATCGTCTGCGGTACCTGGCCCGTTCCTGGGCCTGGCGGACAGGGACATTTATAAACCTCTCCAGGTCCCGCTCCGCCATCTCCTTTGCAAGCATAACTTGCTCGCAGAGAGTGACGGCAGAGTTTTACTCGCTCTTGCTCCGCAACATTGCCGCAATCATGTTACCCAGCGAAGGTAGGTTTCCTCCTGCCCTCGATCATTGGGTGAAAAATAATTCAAATAAAAAATGGTTGGTTGTTAAAATAATATATATATATATATATAT
>PKRV01001434.1:206618-233723 GCA_003709505.1 Hyphantria cunea
ATATATATATATACTTATCAGAACAAAATAAGGGCCACTTGTTATTTTTTACGTCGGTAGCGATAATTTATATATTATGCCTTCTCAAATAGCTGATAGTTTTTTGTGGTGTTACCTTATTTGTTTACAAACATTTTTCGAATATTCCAGCTGAATAATTGTTTCAAGTGGGAAGGTTTTGATAATTTATTGTAAACACTTGATTTTTAGGACGGATTTTAACTTAGTCAAAGTGACGTTTCTGTCAAGAACGGTTAAAACTGAATTAACATTTTGAAAAAGTTATGCCGAGAATTCGATGACATATGGACTTACCAACTGTAACTAGGGCCACAACATTGCTTCAAGAAGGCCATTCGCAGCGTTCTGTGGCGTTGCAGCTGGGTTTTTCCCGACGAGCGATCCTGAATGCTTGGAATCGGTTTCAAGAGACTGGGAGACTAATCTGGCAGATTTCGAGCAACTACCGCACAGGAGGACCACTACGTGCGCTTGACTGCGCGCAGAGAATGCTGCATCACCACCCGTTCCTTACAAAACCGTTTGCATAGGTGACGGCTACATGTGTTAGTGATCAAACCATCAAAAATCGGTTACAAGAGGACCAGTAGTTCTCCAGGAGACGCGTAGTACGGATACCATTAAAAGTGTTTATCGTGCAAACCGATTATCGTTCGCAAGGCAGTATCTGCCATGGGATATGAGTGATTGGAGCACAGTATTGTTTATGATGATGAGTGCAAAGTTAAATTTTTTAGTAATGACCGTCGCATTAGGGTTTGGAGGCGTGAAGGTGAGCGATATTCGGATGCTTGTATCCATGAAAGTGACAGATTTTGGACCCCAATGTTATGGTGTGGGGAGGAATCTCTATATTAGGTACAGCCGATTTGGTAATTCTCAACGCAGGCACAATTACAGCTTAATGTTATATCGAGGAGGTCATCAGACTCCATGTTGTCACATATACACAGAGATTTGGAGCAAGTTGCATCTGATGCCCGATAATGCTCGCGCCCATACAGCTAGGGCTACCAGAGAAGCCCTAGAGGACACTGGTATACAGATAGACTGCCGTAGTCTGCGATCTTGAGATCGATCGATAGGATTGATCCTATTAAACACATGTGCGATTTACTGAAACGCGGTGTTCGAAGCACAATCTAACCCGTGCACAATGAAAGACAGCTAATAAACGTTCTGAAAACAAGCTGGGAACAAATTCCTCAAAAAACAGTAGTACACCTGGTGGAGAGTGTACCTTCCAGGCTTCAAGAGTGCATCAGAAAATGAGGAGAGCACACCAGATATTGCGGAAATCGACAAATCAACAAACATTTTTTGTTTTATTTTTTACTATACATTGTTTATATCGTCGTTACTTTTTCAAAAAGGTATATTTTTTTAAAGTGGTGCATTCTTTTTTTTAGTAGTACTAGTAGTAGTATATTTGTATACGTTTATCTATGATTTGCATAATCACTGCGGTGGAGCCGGCCCATACATGCTGAAGCGTGGCTCTCTCACGATATATTATTCAGGTATTTGGACCCCTACTTACGGCGTGATGATATACTAATACTTATAATATAAGCTTCTAAGACTTCCTCTATAAATGGGTTACCTATCTCTAATATTTTTTTTTGAAACCTAATCTGTACAAAAAAATCAAAACAAACTCTTCAGTCTTATAATTTTAATATTGGTAGGCAAGAAAAAGCAGTAAGACCTGGTAATTTACTACATAGAACTATATAGAGTATAGGCATATTTGTCTACATTGGCCTGACTTTTTCTAACATATGGCTAAATATAGAATGGTGAAAATAATATCATTAGAATAAAAAAGATTCTAGAAGAAGTACGTCACATTCATAATTAACTATGATCTAATTTAATATCAACAATAAGCGTTCTCACGTGTTAATAGAATGCCAATCGATTTCATTATTTTAAAACTTGTAGATAACCTTTTAAATAAAATATAAACAATAATGATCATTAACAAACCTTATATCGGCAGTGTTCTCCGTGAAAATTAACAATAAACATCTGCGCGTTCGGGACTGCTTAAAAAGTAAAAAAAAAATCGAATGACTTTTGACACTTTGGAATATCGCGCGAAAATCACTATTTGCAAAATGGCGGAAAATGGACACGTTTATGAAAAGTGTTTTAATGGAAAGTGCACTTTAGGCGTAAATAAACGGGCATCGGGCTCAATAGCGCGAAAGGCCGAAGCTTATTTGGAAGCAGTTAGCAGAAGTCAAGGACAAGCTCCTGGTTAGTAATTGATTAATAAATAGCGATGTATTCGATTCCATAGAGAAATAATAGACTAAACAAAACATAACAAAAACTAAACGAAGTTTCTGAGGTTATGGTTTGACAGCTAGATATTTTTTTTTCAACACTAAAACCACAACTGTTTTAGAAACTTGAAATATTTTCTCTTTTGTTTTTTTTCTGCCATCGTTGGTGTGTCTATTAATTAATAGAATTAAAAAAAAATGTCTCCTCTGGTTATCAGACGGGTTTATGTCGTTCTTCGCCGGTGCTTGTGTTACTTATAAACATATTTCTTGAAAAAAAAAATATTTCTTATAAGTATGCAAATTTTTCGTACGTCGAAAACGGCTTGAATTATATTATTTAGACATAACTAGACAGATGTTGGTGTTTCGTCAAAAAATAAAACGACTTTTCTTAGGAAAACTGGACGCCAGTAATAAAGACATTTTGGTTAGTTTTTTCAATGAGGGCCATTAAACATTAGGTTAATCATTTCTTCAAAATTTTTGGCAATATAGTCCGAAATATTGTTGTTCAGATGTTTCTACTATTAACTACAATATATCAGTTATGTAGTCTCAACACTCGTTGGTGTTTATTTTATATTTGTCCATAGTTCTATCAAAATATCAGCCCTACTAAGTTGACATTAATGGGATATATATTAATAGGATGTATATAATGTATATATATATATATATAACGATAATAGGAAATTAACAAATGTATGGAAATGAAGTCATCTCAACGCTAAATCACGTGGTCAAAACCAAATATTACCGAATAATAAAAAAGGGTAGAGGCGTTAACGATTGTAGAAAAAAAATCGACGCAAAACACTAGCATTCTGGCTAAAGGGGCTGGTTATTTTTACAGTTTATGGCTCTTATTTCTGAAGTGTATCTATTCTATCTTTGCCTAATTTACTCAGTATTTTTCACTTCTTTACATTGGATATGAAATCGATTGAACTTAACCCGAAACCTTCTACAATCTCGAAAGATTGAGTACCGATTTGACTAGTCCATAATAAATTGACCTCAGTGTTTTTGTGTTGTAGGTGACAACCCTGGCCCTGTAGTAAGATTACAGTAACCAATGTTACATGAATGCCATATTTTATTTCGTTACACAAAAACAATGATAACATGGTCGTTAAATTGTTGCTATCGAAATAAGTAAATGTTTTTCAACCAACTTCATAAATAGAGAAGGTTCTCAATTCAACTGTATGTTTTTATATCAATTCCGTCATTTACGAATCGATTGATTCATTTTACGTACTACTTCACTACACTATTCCTCTTGACTACGGCGAAGTCAAGAGGAATAGTAGTAAAAAAAATTTGTAATATTTTTATGTTCAGCCGTAGTGCCTAAAGTACTGAACCGATATTAATGAATGAGGGGTCAATAGATAAGTAACAAAACTCTGTGTGATATAGATTATATAAATTTTATTAAAAGTTTTTATGTAGTCGAGTTACACTTTCTTAAACTTTTTCTTGTTAATAGTAAGCGGTATGTACTTCAAGCTTAGTCCCGATAGAAGAAGGGTGGAAAATTACACTACGAATATGTATTTCAGGGGACTTTAGATAAACATATGAAACGGAACAAATTACACTCAGACTCAGATTGATAATTTCGCTATTACATAAAATTTTGTGGCAATGTAGGAATTAAACACACGAAATTAAGCGCATTAGACAGAGGCGAGCTTAAACCACCACGTCATCCTTCCGTGCAGTCGAGTATATTCAATATGATAAAAAAAGTATCTACAGCTCCAATACACCAATATTTTATTTTTGTTATTAGTGGCCAAGGTGGAAAAACGGAGTATCCCAAAGCTGGAAGTGGTGTCCAGGGTCGCGGCGATTCCCATTGTGGAGTCCGGCATTGAAGTTACAGAGAAAGTCTACCACAAAATCAGGGTAAGTTGATTTATTTAAAAGAAATATCTTGAAGGTCCTCATCACCACTATAGTGGTTTTGTTTTTAGTAAGTAGGTTGGTATGTAAGAATGGATCTAACTATACTTCCATAAACCCGTGTTCTCGCTCCTAGGACGTTCATGCATAACAGCGAGCATTGTATCGCTCCTAGGACCTAGTTAGATGTCCGAAATATTTATTTAAAAAAATCCCTTGTAGATTATCAACATATTTTTGGATAACCTACTTTGCCGCGTCAGGATACGATATGCACTCAAAAGACCGTGGCATCTTAATTATATGACAGCTGTCAGTATTAGTTAAGGAGCTCAAGGACTCATTTTCAACTTTCTTGCTTTATATTCACTGAACTGTTCGTGTTTTTTTTTAAACAGGAATCAAACCGTCTCATCCGCTGGTACCTGTCTATCGGCGAGAAGTCTCTTTCTACGGGCGTGCAGCTGGCGTTACCAGCTGTGTTACTCTTCGAGACACCCATCCACCAACTTGATAAATTCCTCTGCAAGTCTCTAGACGTGGTTGAGAAGACTGTACCTTCAATTAACATGCCTCCTCAAGCGGTGAGTATAGAATTTGTTAGTATTACAATAATAATTTCTTAACGACTACGCGTCCAGTTTGGATAGTACATCACTCTTAAGGTAAAGGGCTAGTTACTATGTAGTGAGAAGTGATTTAGCAGCCTTATAACTTTAGATATCGAGATGGTCCTTGGACAGTTGAAAAATGGAAAAGTCCCTAGACAGGACGGCGTTGCCAAGTGGCTTGGCGATACATTCAAGTGTCGAGATGTCTCTACAAAGCCGCCATTATTTCCGCCCAAGTACAGAATCAGCATACGAGACCCATACCATTGCATCGAGGAGTGAGACAAGGCAACGTTATATCCCCGAATCCCCAATCACATAGTAGTATGTTTCGGAGCTTTAGTTCCTCTTGTATTTAATCGCGTTAGTGAAACCAAATAATGATCGTACAAAATACGTGAATCAAAAAATCGTTTGGTGTTTAACCACTAGTATTTATAAAATGTGGATATTTAATACGCCTATAAAAATATGAGTGCCTGTATGTCAAGTACATAGATATATATACATCACAGGCCTGCCCATATCCCAAATTTATTTAAGCCCAACCAAGTACCTTTTATTATCTCATCCTACTGTGTTATTATTTATTATTTCACTGTTTAGTCACTTCGTACCCGTACACTTTTTCACAGAGTCCATCGCCTTTTCATTGGTCATCCTCTTCTCTTGTATCATTCAACTCCATAGCTTTCCTTGCTACATTTTCCTCATCCCACTTCACGATATTTTCATATACCTTACGTATGTATATTAGACTTTTTTTTCTTTCTTCTATTAGAATTTAAAATAAAAGAAAAAATTAAACGGAATCAATAAGTTTTGTATTGCAATAAATCAATTTATCGGCTTAGAGTCTTAGATACACAAAAATACAGCGTATTTCGTTACACGCTAATTTCATCACTAATGAGTCAGGTCAACAGCGGAATTTTACCCTCTTTCAAAAGACATACCTAAAGTAACAACATGTGTGCTGTCGTGCTTCGTTGATGAGTGCAAGACCCTTGCCCCAATGATGCAGAATCATCTCAATAGGCCTCCATAGTATGGGTCACCATGTTGTATTGCTGCATTGTCTGCCTTCTCTTGGATTCTACTTAAGTTTTCTATCAGGCAGAGCAGAGTCACTTTGGCAGACTGAAAAAATCATCATCATCATCAACAATCCATAAATTCTCTCTGCTGGGCTCGGGTCTCCTCTCAGGAGAGGGTTAAGGCCATACATCCCGACGCTGGCCAAGTGCGGGTTGGGAAATGGAAAGACAACGTTGTGGCTACGTCATCTTAACGTTGGATGTTTTTAAGCCGCCCGAAGGCCTCCAACTAAGCTTCACGACTGTTATCGTATGATAACAAGTGGGACTGGCTGCTTAACGTGACCTCTGAATCACGGAGACGCTTGGTAACATGCCACCAGCGGTCACTCATCCAGGTACTGACCGCGCCTACGTTGCTTACCCTCAGTGATTGTTTCTAATCTGTAAAGTGCAACTGGGCTATGAGCGCCTCTGGCTTCGTGTTTTCATCTGAAAAAATAATAATAGTAATCTGAATTAAAATATTTTAGATGTATTCGGAAACCCGCCAGTATGTGCTGCGTCGAGCCGACTCAGTGAAACAGCTCGGAACCGCGGTGCTGGACTCGAGGGTCACAGCCGTCACTGCGACGGCCTTAGATAGGGCTTTGTCCACGGCCGATAAATACGTGGACAAGTATCTACCCCCCGACAACCAGGATGTTAGTGATGGTAAGTTCATATGCTGCTTAAATAATAACCTAACACTTGACTTGATTTGACTGCCTCTGTGGCACAGTATTAGCGTATGCAACTGCTGTGCTTGAGTTCGCACGAAATGTTTGCATGAACTGCAAATATTGGTTTCAGAGTCTGGGTGTTTACAGTATGTATTTATATCTGTTGTACTAGACCCAGTTTAGTTTGGGACTAGACAACAATGTGTGTAAGTTATATTTAATTATTATTTATTTACACATATATCACACACAGCTGTTTGATCCCAGTACAGACTTTGTACTGTAAAAACCAGACTGCTGATAAACATAATAAAATATATCTTTATACACGAATATCCATCATACATACTAATATAATAAATTAGAAAATTATTCCGTTTGCCTTTCTGTTTATCTGTTACGCTTTTACAGCTGAACTGATTGTCCGATTTCAATTAAATTTGGCACGCATATACTTTGATTTTTGAGGAAGGACATAAACTACTTTTCGCCGCAATAACACACACGCATAAATAACAAAACAAGTAACAAATCGTTAATAAAAAAACAGACGGCGTATAAAAGTTTTTTTTGTTTTTTTTTTTATTTTGATGTACCCAGTGTCACTCTCACGACTAAGAAGAATCTATTGACATCATTCACATAAAAATACGACAAGCCGTCTAGACTCTAGGGCGTGACAAAGAAATATACATACATACATACACTCGAAATACATAACTCTCCTTCTTTCACAGTCGGTTAAAAATTTGACACAGGAAATTGTTCAATCCTGTTGGTAAAGGATCTCAACAGTACTTTCTTAGCAGTTTGAAGGGCTAACTACAGTATCGCGGCCATATATCATCGTTTCAAATTATTATTTAATCTCCAAAAACTTTTATTTTATTCCGTAGAAATAAAATCATCATAGATATATGCATTATCGATAAAAGTAATTAATTGCGTATGTAGTAAACAGAATTCTTAATGATACCAGTCATTGATTTATTTAAATTTCTACCACGTGATTACGATTAGTTGAATTATATTAATAACGGAAATGATAATAATTGATCCATCAAATGTAATGAAAAACTAAGACAGCACTAAAAATACCGTGGTCTAGGTTTTCATTCTGCTTTTATATACAACCGATTTGCAAGGTCGATCAAACAAATCACCTTTTCACACACAGACAATAGGCTACGATTTGATTATATTCTTTTATAGTTTTTAAGCCTCCTTTGTCGGGGTATAGAGGACAAATGCTCATGTTGCTGTTGCAGATGATAAATTATCATCACCATCATCTGCAATAGCAATAGCTGGTCATAGGCCTCCCCTTGGACATAATTATTTGGGATACTATACAATTCAGGCCAGACGTGTTCGTTTCAAATCATCCTTCCCTTTGAACTTATGTTTTCCTGTTTAACATGTGTGTATAGTTATATATTTAGTTTAACATTATAACAGTTTTAAAATACAACAATGTTTATGTACTCCAAGCCGATTTCGGACACCGTGGTCATATACAACAGACACTAACCAACTACGTTTTTTTTTTATTTATTCTTCCTGAAATACAATTTCACGAGGCGGACTTAATGAAACATGGCATTATCTATAAGTCAACTTTGAGTTGTTCTGATATTATAGTGCACAAATATGTACGCAAAACACAAGTGTATCCTCTTTTCCATCACTGTCATAATACTATGAGATGACTATATGTGATTGTGGATCATGAGGGGACCTCATGAATCGATTTGAGACAAAAAATGTGCTATCGAATTTTTCTGATGAAATACTTAATAACAGCCTGGAGTTTAGAAGTTAGTGTATTAACTCTCGTGCCTCGGAGAGCACGTAAAGTTTTTAAGATAGACAAATAAATACATATAAAACTCTTTATTTGCACACTATAATATTACAGAGTTAGAAGAAAGTACATAAAATGTGAGACGGAGTGTACAAAAGGCGGCCTTATTGCCTAAAACAATCTCTTCCAGGCAACCTTAGGATGTACTAAAATAGTTAAAAGGCTTAATTGCATACCATTTGTTTGCTTATCTATTAAGAACAAACAACATTGTTAGATTATCCGTGCGCTAAAAAAGTCGTGAGCCGTTCCTATCTTTTGTTGCATTTGATAAAATATATTTATCTAACCCGACAATCAGGAATTTAGTTTCTGAGTATAATACTATTTAATAGTGAACTCATGCTTCGAGTAAGGAAATTATAAATTTTATATCCTCCTCCCCCTTCGGTGCTTCCGCAAGTAATTATTGCGTAAAAGTAAAATAATGTAGGTACGCATGTAAGATATACGTAACGATAAACAACCGATCTACTTGTCTTACACAATAAATATTTTAAAGTTTTTGCGTATTTCTGATTAGAGTAGGTTCGCGAAATACTCGTACTTACTATAAAAACAAATACCAGAAATCAGATATTTAAATTATTAAATGAAATAAGTTTGTAATAACTCGATACCCAACACTGTTAAAAAATTATTTAAAGGATCTAATATTTGAAACGATACAGTTGTTAGTCTTGACTTCTGTTGTTAGACGTGTTATGTATTGACACGGTTTTACATTGCTATCATCTAATATCATCAGTTTGCATCATCTAATTAAGATTAAGAGCTAACTAATATCTCATTTCTCGCTTGTTGGGAAGCAAGAAGAGAGACATCGGAGAGTTGGGAAGTCTTCTTGTCAGCTATGAATGTCTGAAATAGCATTCGACATCACCCGATTGGTGACCCGCGAAACCCTAAATGAGTTCTTTCAGCCGATTTCTTAGACAACTGTTGATCTACCTCAAAAACCAAGTACAATAAAGTACTCAGATATTTATTTATTCTACTTAAATAGTATCTATTTCACACAAAACTAAATTATTACTCATAAATCGTCAATACAAACAACACCATATCTGTGAAGTACAAAAATAGTTCCACTTTAGTGCGGGCATATTCCAGGCAGCTTCTACCTATCGCAAGGTCATTTGATAACTCCTGTCTGAACCCTGTCTGGCCTGCCTAATTAAGGCATTTTAAGGGCATGGCCTAACTAGGCTAATATTTGTTTAAATTAATTAAATGTACCGAGTTGTTCAATTTGCAATACTAATACATCTCTGGTGAGGACACAGGACTACAATTGACTATGATCGATCTTTAATTTTCTACTCCATTTCGCTTCAAGAATGCGAATGCTTCTAGCCTGGTTTTCTTATAAGCATTCCATGTCATGTTTATCGCTAGCTGTGCTTTGGACCTGGATATCTAGGTGCTCTTTGGCCGCATTTTCTCAGAACCTGCCTAAGAAATATGACCAAAATCTTTTCAGAAGATGTGTCTGGTTAAGGCCCTTCCCTCTATAGGATTTCTTGGCAGCGCACTCATCATTTACTCATTTACTATCCGTAACAGTCACAATAGCCGAAATTGTTTAAAGGAAGCTCGAAATGTGGACAACTAAATGTAGATGATACTCTAGATAAAAACCAGTCGAGTGACATGAAACTGCACTCAAATATTTAAAATATCTGTTTCCACATTAACATTAAAAATATTAATGATGACAAAATAAAGTAATCAGTATATATATACCAGCAAGTCGTGTTAGTTCCTCTATTTATAACTCAAGAACGGCTAAACCGATTTAGCTGAAAATTGGTGTGGAGTAGCTTAGCAGGAGACGGACATAGGGTACTTTTAGCATAGTTTTTACTTTACTTTGCGCCTCGGTGTTTACTGCAGTTGTTGTTGTATAGCGTGTAACACCATGGATCTGAGCTAGTTTAGTATAAAAACCAATAACCAATGTTTTATAAATACATCTAGGTACTTCTTGTTTGCACATTGTGAGAAAGTATGTATCCCACCACCATCCCAACACCCCAGTTTACTGCTGGCCATAGCAGATCTCGTTTACAATACGCAGGTCAAACGAGTTGGTATAGAATTCATACTACTTTTCTTTAGCTCTTTTCCGTAGCGGGGGGAGGGGGGGAGGAACTACTAGTCCTTGATCTGTCGAAGGCGATTTTAATGTCATAAATAAAAATATCAAGATGTAGTTGTGCAATGTTCTGCCACTGTTAAGTGCTAATAAACCTTTATTTTCGTTAAGTTATAATTCTATATAATGAGATCGTTTCAAAGCAATAACAGTCAATTTGATATCAGTTCCATTCTTAATTAACAGAGTGCAGTAAAAGTGTATTTAAATAGTTATCTTGTGTCTCGAACGATGACAAATTATACACGATAAGAGGACTTGGACTTTGAATTCATTTGTGAGGCAATAAATAATAACAAGTTTAATTCATCGTGTGTTGATTTAAACAAATTGGAGATTGGCATATGGCTTCTTGGCCTGCCTGACACTTGACAGTGTTAAGTAGTCATTCGAATTTGCTAATATCGGTACATATAAATAAGCCGTCTTCTTGATAAATTCAAACGGAATCAATTTAAAACCGAAATCAAGTTCTTTTGCTGTGTTTTAATTTGAGAAGATATTTTGGACCAGTGATCTATTCATTATCATCGTAGACCACTGATGATCTATTACGCAACTGCAACTCACCCATTACGTCAGTTGTATTGAAAAATGATTTTCACAAGCATATTTCCCTGTCAAACCTGATCTCAAAGTTTAAAACATCAAAACACCAACCTCGTTATCTATGCACACTTGGATTTTACCTAAAAATTTCTGTACACTGATCTATAATGTTGCTCAAGTTTCAGTTAACCGATTATCCCGAATAACCACAGCATCTTAGCACTTGAGACTTATAAATTATGAGCTATAAGCATTAAGAAATCTTATTAAAAGGACTGTAAGACTACTAATGCGGGCCAATTGCCATTATTGTTTTCATCTAGTTGGGCAATCTTATGAACACTTGTAGTCTAAGTGCTGGTGAAGATCAACTTAGACCCATGCTTCAATCAGAGGAGACATTTTTAAAAAAATATTATAAATTAATGAACACGCTATGATGGTTTCCCTATCGCAAATCGGTTAAGACTATAATTTTTATAATTCTTATTGATTCTTTCTTTTTTCTCAGGCAAGTTTATACCATTAGATTTCTTATTTAATAACCTTTATTATGCTACCGATTTCGATTAGTTATTAGCTCGGTGTATTAGAAGAGAAGAAGAGGCGCTCATAACCCAGCTGCACTCGGTGACTAGAAACAATCATCGAGGGTAAGCAACGATGACGCGATCAGTACCTGGATGGGTGACCGCTGGTGGCATGTTACCATGAGCGTCTCCGTGATTCGGAGGTCACGTTAAGGAGTCGGTCCCGGTTGTTATCATAATAACAGTCGTGAAGCTTAGTTGGAGGCCTTCGGGCGGCTTAAAAACATCCAACAGCAAGATTTACGTAGCCACAACGTATTCTTGCCAGTCCCCAACCCGCACTTGGCCAGCGTGGGGACGTATGGCCTTAACCCTCTCCTGAGAGGAGACCCGAGCCCAGCAGTGGGACATTATGGGTTGTTGTTTGTTTGTTTCGGTTGACCTGTTCATGCCTGTTGCCAGTAAGCTATGTAGAAACAAGTGGGGTAAATGAATGGGATTAAAAATGTGTTAAAAATTAATTTAATTTTGAAAATAGTCTTGACAGTTTTGTGATAGGCAAGCAATCATAGATGTGTTCAATAATTAATACAATGTAAAAAAAATTAGATTGATCTAGTTATCACATGGGTGTAGTCGTTGTTTCATACATCTGTCTGTCATGGGTTAGATAAGAGGATGCACATGCAAGTTCCTCACAGTTAATTTGGTGCCTTTCCGGGGTCCGATCTAATATCTAAGGATTTTGGACATATATTTCATTGACCTGATGAAAATACTAATAATTTAACAATGACTTAAGTTGTTTGTGTGATGGCGCTTATAGCCCAGTTGCACTCGGTGATTAGAAACAATCACCGAGGGTAAGCAATGTCGGCGTGGTTAGTACCCGGATGGGTGACCGCTGGTGGCATGTTACCATGAGTGTCTCCGTGGTTCAAAGGTCACGTTAAGCAGTTGGTCCCGGTTGTTATCATAGGATAACAGTCGTGAAGCTTCGTTGGAGGCCTTTGGGCGGCTTAAAAACATCCAACGGTTAGATTACGTAGCCACAACGTTGTCTTGCCAGTCCCCAACCCGCACTTGGCCAGCTTGGGGACGTATGACCTTAACCGATCCGAGCCCAGCAGTAGGACATTATGGGTTGTTGATGAAGTTGTTTGTAACTTCGTTTCAACTAAATTATTTAGTACAGTTTAATACTTGGTGTTGTGATATTGATCATCGAGTTGGTAGCAGAAGTTATTATCTGTTCCTACCCTCTTGTTGATGATATTAGGTACATATTTATACTGTTGTGTATCTAATCTCAAGGGCAAGAGGGCACAAATTCAACTAAGTTACGATCATTGTTTGTGTTCAGTGATAAGATGGACGACAGCGACCCTGAACTTCTTAAAACTTATGCAATCGTTAGAGAGCTTAAATATGTGTAGTTATGTAAAAAAATTATAAATTAGTAGGTATGATTGTAATAAAACTCAAATATGTAAAATTCGCCAAATTGCTAACCAAACTAACGCTAATTTGGATGACATGCCTAGATCATGGATCAAATATGAAGGACAAACTATAAAACTGTAAAAGGACCGAAAAAACTTTCGTTCAACAGTTGCCCACTAAGCTGCGTGTACCGTCTGCAGTATTGACATTTTCACTTTAAACGCTCGATTTTCAGGCACAGGAGCATAATAAAGTTGACTCGGAGATCGGTTTTTGTTTTTGCGAAAGACGGTCCCCATTTCATGTCATCCACATTTTATATATTTTTTTATCATTAATTCCCTCACGACGAAGACTTGAAGACTCGAAGACTTGGAATTGAAGACTTGAAATACTTGACATTGGTAGAAATAGCTGATCCGGCTCATTGCCATATCATCAAAAGAAGAAGAATAAAGTTGACCCGTTTATTTTAAATAGTTGTCTTATTAACTAATATGATCAAAGTGTAGTGTTAGTAATCAGTGTTGCTAGATTTTTTTAGTGAAAGCAGGATTCTTTCGTCGAAAGTGGGACAAGAAAAAAATTTTCGTCCAAACAGAAATTAGGACACATGAGTAGACCAAAAATAAAGTGGGTTATTCGGGGTATTTTTCTTTTTTGCTACATCATCCCTAATTCGTGAAAGAACTAGTGTCATTTCCTATTTATAATGTAATGGTGGAATATTTATTTTTTCAATTGCCTGCCAATTTTATTGACGATGCAGTACTACGGCTAACTAACTTCACTACGGGCGTCCGGCCAGCATTCCCAAAATGCGGAACAAAATCTGTCCCGCGCAGGACATTACAATTTTAGTTCAAAACGCGGGACGTCCAGCCAAAATTGGGACGTCTAGCAACGCTGTTAGCTATCCTGGCCGTTAAGAGGTCGTGAATTCCATTCCCAACTAGGACAAATTAATGTGTAATGTGTTAGGTCTTTACCAAAAACTACGTTTTACTTGTAAGATAACATCCAGATACACAACAGTGTATCTGGGTGTAATTTAACAAGGTCATGTATGAAACAACAATGAAATATACTCAGAAATGTATATATATGTGTATTTAACAGCAGTATGGTTGCCATAGTACCGCATCTGCTTATTTCGAATCTGATAGCCATCTCTTAATGTCCAAGGTTGTCTTGTTTAACACTTTTAATAAGTATTAAGTAAACTCATTAACAGGAAAATTTCAAAAATAATTGGTACAAATGAAATAGTAGACACCATCTTAGAAGATAATGATGGTGTACCGTTCTTACCATAGTGGTGATCATAGTGACGAGTGCTGACGGGGACGCTGTGGATGGCGAGGCTGAGGGGGGCCGAGCTCGCGCTGCTCAGGCTGTGCAACATGGCGCGCGCCTGCGCAGGAAGCTGCAGCGCAGGCTCACGCGGCAGGCGCTCGCTGAGGCCAAAGCTATCAAGGAACAGATACATGTGCTCGCCTACGTTGCCGAACTGGTAAGCCTCAAAACACAGATAATTAATTAGTCAACAGCCTTTTTATAAGTTCGCTGGCTGGTCATAAGCCTCTACTTAGATGTAAAGTTCTGACCCACTATACCACACTGGCCAGATAGGTTGGTATCGACAGGGCTTTTCTAACTGCGCGTCCAATCCAGGCCCGAACCTGGTGTATCGTGAGGCAATTTGTATAGATTACTTCGTCGATGTGTCGGCATGCAACAACTCACGACAACGTTCTTTTAACATTCGAAACACACTACTTATGCGAAGCTGATTTTTCTGCAATTGCAGTTATGTAGAACAAGTTCAGATCGACAATAAGTTTAGAGAAAGAGATGTCAGTGGCACTTTCTATTGTTATTATTTTGGCAAGGACGGAGGAGAGAGGGTGGCTTGCGATGCCAATAAAACATAGCCCATTCCCAAGGGCGTCACAATAAAAATGAGTTTGGGAAGCCACGGTATAGGGTTTCTTTCAATTTTCTTCATTCTTGTAGTACTGTTGTACTACATGGCTAGCTCTCATAGTCGACTCTTCCAATACCCTGGACTAATACTGGACAATATACTGGACACATAGGATAAATTAGGGTTGTAACACTCCGCATTCTTAATTGATCCCCACAGAGATTTTCTTTTTATAATTTTTTGAAAATTTTTCATGATATTTATTATAATTCTGCCAATTAAGAAGATAATATCTTTTCAGGTGGCAACAGATCCAGCACTCGCATGGCAAAAAGCTAAGGAGCTTTATGGGACCCTCAGCCAACCTGAACCGGAGAACCAAGCTCGGCCGGCAACATTGGAGGAGCTCATGGTTCTACTCGCTAGGGAGTCAGCCAGGAAGATGGTGCATCTCATCAACTACACGCATACGGATTTACCCAAGTAATTTTTACCCCTTGACACAAATAAAAGTTGGATTCGTCACGAGTTCAAGTCCATTGAGGACTTTCTTGCTAAACTCCTGAACATTGATAATAAATAAATATTTCAGACATCTGACACACAACGCCATCTAGTCCCAAGCTAAGCAGAGCTTGTGTTATGGGTACTAGACAACTGATAAAAATATTTTACATACATATATACTTTTTTGTAAATTCATACATATTATACATAGAAAACACTCAAACTCGGAAACAAATATTTGCAGATAATACAAACATTTGGCCCGACCCGGGAATCGAATCCGAGACCGCAAGCACAGCAGTTGCATACGCTACCACTGTGCACCGAGGCAGCTAGTTTTAAAAATTTGCTCCTAATAATTATCCTTTTTACTGCGCTTGGTGTTGTGGTTTCATTTATACATGGGACAACACTTTGTGACCCACTAATTGTTCCACTGAGTGTTCTTCGTGTATGTTTATAAAGTCCCACAACTTCTTGCCGAGGTTCTTTCTTCTTGCCGAAGTTCATTCTTCTTGCCGAGGTTCATTCTTCTTGCCGAGGATCTTTCTTCTTGCCGAGGTTCTTGTATCATTGTAAAAAGAGTACCTACTTCTTACTTTACAATATTTCCAGGAATGTACGCCAAGGACTGTCATTGATCACCAAACATCTGTCTACGACTGCCGACTCCCTTATAAAGGTATGTTTTTATATAGATTGCCTCAATATATCTACCAATTAGTTAAGTGCGAAATATTATTGAATATTTAATAAGTTAATTAAGTTTTTTGCGCTTTAATGAATGGTTCTTTGATCGTTCATGTCATCAAATTAATGGTTATTATATATATCAGCAAACTCGACCGAGAAGCCCCGATCAAAATAATGTACGACCTCGGCAAACGTAGTGTAGGACGTCCACGGACCAGGTGGAGTGATGATCTGTACAAAACCGCTGGCAGGAGCGAGGATGCGAGAAACCGAAAATTGAATCAAGTGGCGTGGAATTCGAGAGGCCTATGTCCAGCAGTGGACTGCGATAGGCTGAAGATGATGAATGTACAATCTCTGATCAATTTTGGAAATGGGAGATGTAGAGGATGGTTTGGAAAATATTCCAACATAGACTACTATGTCTAGCATTAGATTGCAATATTATGAAGATGATCGTACCCGAACGCTTGCACAGTCGGTAAGGTAGTGTTATTAGAACATAGGATGTTTGGGGAATATTTCCATGTCCTTACGAATCTGTTACAAACCGGATTCGAGTCTGGTAAAAGCTAGTATAAATTTAAATATTTTTATGGTACTCATAGCATACGATATAAAAAGAGCTGGTGGTTTTCATCCATTGATACTTATACTATAAGCCACTCGGCCTTTGACTAATTTTATTCTGTACCGAATCGTTGCAAGCACCTTTTCTAGTATCTAGTGCAGTATCTAGCTATAGTACACGTACAAACGTATAAAGGTTAAATATAATAAATATTACCTAATCCCCGCGGTGGTGGCTGTTCTACAAAAAGTTACTCTACGCTTAAGTTACTCCTTATATCGTCAGCTATCTGCCAGTGAAAGTCCTATCAAAATCGGTCCAGCCGTTCCAGAGATTAGCCGGAATATACAGACAAACAGACAAAAATAGTGTACCGTGTAAACCTGCATATGCATTCAGTAAAAAGCGATTATTGATGATAATATTACAAACAGACATTTCAATTTTATTTATTTGTTAGATTAGTAAATATACTGATATAGTTACACTGATATTAAAAAGGTCAGTTAAATATACAGCTGAAGAGTTTACACTTCATTAAACGTAGGTACTGATCTCACGAATTATTGATTCTCCCCTGGTCGCTGTAATTGGCACTCGAAAGTATAAAATTCAAATTTAATCTTAAATTATTTGTTACAGACTTTGCCAGTTGAAACCGCGATGAGTGAAATGAAATCGTGGCAGAACAAACTCCAAGCGTTCCTGCAACAGCTGCAAGCCACTTCCAAAACATATTTGGTATTTATTTATTAGGAATTTATTTTAAAATAGGTTTTGCCTACGTACTTACTCATAGCCCAGTTGCACTCGGTGATTAGAAACAATCATCGAGGGTAAACAACGATGGCGCGGTCAGTACCTGGATGGGTGACCGCTGGTGGCATGTTACCATGAGCGTCTCCGTGATGCGGAGGTCACGTTAAGCAGTCGGTCCCGGTTGTTATCATACGATAACAGTCGTGAAGCTTAGTTGGAGGCCTTCGGGCGGCTTAAAAACATCCAACGGCAAGATACGTAGCCACAACGTATTCTTGCCAGTCCCCAACCCGCACTTGGCCAGCGTGGGGACGTATGGCTTTAACCCTCTCCTAAGAGGAGACCCGAGCCCAGCAGTGGGACATTATGGGTTGTTGTTTGTTTGTTTACTTACTCACGTAAATAATATTGGTTCTGTCCATTAATTTCCTTGAACAAAAAGCCCTTGTGCTGTTAAATTACATTTGAACGAAAACACGTATACGTCTCTCCTCTGAGGCCACTTTACAGATTAATACCAGCTACGCAAGTAACAGTAAATCATGATTAATATATGCAGATCAATCTCCGCAGATTTATCGATCAAAGACAATCTGCAACAATTTCTCATACACACGCTCGATAAATCTGCGCAAATCGGTTTGCACAGATTAATCGCTACGTTTTATAGTTACGTGTGTAGCATATGATGTTTAGGAAGTGAGTTGTAGCCTCCAGCACCTTAGTACTGAACAAACAACTAATATTTCTCCATGATTGGACAATTGGAGCTTATTAAATGGTAACAATTAAATCAGTAACATTAAAACAAACAGATTAAACTATCGTGTACGAGATGTGTGTTCTTGATTCAAAATATGTAATTAAGTGTTATATTTACTACAAGAAAGTTTTTTCGTACAGGAACATTTAGCAATATTTTTGGCGGGAAACGAAGAACGTGAAAAAATTGCGCCAAGATCGTCTTTCGAACAGCGCGACGACATGGCGGCTATCAATGGAATGAACTAAATTTTATGTTATTTAGTAATATAAATTCATTATATTAGCCTCTATTTCTACATCAAATTAATTCTTAACTTTTTCAACATTGTTGTCTCACGTCGGTATTTGTGTCATCGACAATCCAAACCGCCTCGATATATTTTTAACAGGATATCCATTTCCAATATTATATATCATTAAAATAAATTACCTACCGTACATTTTACTTCATTTTAAGTCTTAATTATTTTGTATATTGATATTAACATAATATTGATAATAAAAGGAATGAAATGATACTTTTTTATTTTACCAAAGATCTTGTCACTATAAATAATTATAAAGGATTAGTAGATTTAAGAAATGATATAAGACAACAAAACATCATATAAGCTAAGAAGTTTTATCCCTCTATTTTATCACTAATAATTAATATAAGTTAAGTTACAATTTATTTATGATATTTTTGTTAACTTTTTTTTTGTACTACTTTGTATACTTCACTTTTAACATAGATCTGATAAAAATATTACTGCACAGTCGGCTAAGTGGTCTAAGAGCTCGCCTGACTGTTTCCTAATGTTCCAAGCGTTGTGGGTTCAAACCCCACATGGGACAATATTTTATGGGATCCACAAATTATTGTTCTGAGTTTGGGTGTTCTTTGTATAAGTTTCATATATGTTTCTAAAGTGTATATTTTTATAGTCAGGGTTATCTTTATACAGATAATATTAATCTTATAAAACTTATTATTCAATAAAATTTATAAATCTGAATATGTAAATAAATGTATTTCTTGACTCCATGTTTTTCATTTTCTCAAGACTAATACCAAAACAAGTGTATTGATGGTAACTACTCATGGCAGATACCCATATACCGGACGTTTTCTTGAATTTTGAATCGTTCTGAATTTTAAACAACTAAATTATTTATTTAGTATTTGTAACTAAACTAAATTAATTAGCTCGATACCTCTTCGCGTTTGAGCGTAAAAAGGGTTGCAGAAATTTCTAGAGTACCCTTAGTTTACCGAATAGCAGTAACTACTCGATACGCGCCTAGTGATTTTTAATCGGTTCTAGTCTGGCTTAATCACTATTGAGAAGTTTTTGGGGAGTTTTCCTCACTGACAAAAACGGGTAAAAAGACGCTGACTGAATAGGCAGGTACATAAATTTTGCAATGGTGGACATAGTATACCTAAAGTGTTCTAGGTCAGTTGTTAATCAAATATAATCCAGATAGCGTAATATATTTTAGTATTTTAGCTTTTACTTGCGGCTTTGTGCATATATGTTTTGTTATTTTGTTGATCTTATTGGGGTATCCCTCGAGAGCTATGTGCATTATTTACTTCTCTGTATGTACCTGCTACTGTTTTAACTTAAACTATTGATTATGGCTTTTTGCAATTCGTGTCATGTCATATGGTATTTGGAGGAGATTTCTTATGTTTAGATTCTTCTTATAAAAATAGTACTGGTTCTTCAGACTCTTGTAGCCTTCTACCAATAAACCATCTAAAGACCTGTCTAAACTCTATCATAGACACAATATACTGTCAATTTTGTCAATGTTAAGTTAACATTTACTTTTTTATTGAATAGTTTTTAAGAACGTTTACACTAAAACATGAAATAAAAATATATTTTCTTATGACTGGGCAATGCTAATATCTGACAGCAAAATGAATTTAGACGGAAATTTGAAAATTATACCCGAACATCCATACTACGTAAGAAAGTTTGTTTGTGACGAATTATGTCCTCAAACATCATTAGAGTTCAAAATATCATCCTGAACAGTAAATTATTAGTAGATATATGAAAGTAGGTAGGTAGATGTATATAAATTACTTTTAAAACAATCGTTCTTTAAACGATTAGGTATTTTCTGTAATCATTTATTGTTTTTAGATCAGATTGAGGCTAGAAAGGGCCACTTTTTATTAAGTTCTATTGAAAATATTGTAAATTTCCTATTTGTATAGTGTATATTCATGGGTCTGTCATCATCAGTCAGCCAAAATTGAAAATGTTCAAGTGTGCGTCTTTATCTAGACACACGCACTGTTAATAAATATAAAATAAAAAAATTAATTAGGTAAGTCTTTACTTTTCAAATTGCTGTTTTTATGTGACTAACTTGACTCGGGGGGTGCAAGTGCACCCCATGCACCCTTTTTTGGCGCCCATGTTTATAGTGTAATTTATATTAAAACATTGGATTAGTCTATTAACCTATATTACTTAACCTATGTATTTACATAATTACAGCCAAACAAAAAGTACTGTGAAGAACTCGGCTTGGTGGAATTTGACAAGGTTGAAGCAGAAAATATATCAAACCATCGGAACCAACAAACAATTATCTGGATGTTGGCGCTGGCTCTGCTGATGTGGATGATCTCATACTTAATGATAATGACTATAACTATGTGTTTCGATGTTAGCATCCGTTCTGTAGCAGGTGTTTCTGGTGTCATCCATTGGTTTAATGGAACTACTGCATTGATTTCCGAAGATCACGTCGGAATCGTTAGAATGTTTTAATTATGTGAGAATAAAGTTTAGACCACTAAATTTTTTAAAGCTTTTGCCTAAAAGCCTTGCCTATGTAAACCTTAACAATGAACTCGAACAGAAGCTGTTAATTACGTATAGTTATACATCTCTCTCTTAGTTGCAAGAATACATATCTGTAACGTTGAAATGAACATGAAATACTCGTTTCTGCGATTCCTTGAAGCATTTAAAAGTCGTTGCAATTAGAATTTCGACTATTTATGCTTAAGTAAAGCTAAACGAAAACCTTCCACATAGCCTAAAATTCTACAAAAAGATATAAGTAGTGCCTTTTCATTGTGTGAGCAAATAATTTCCCACACGGCAGTCTGATCTAGATAGAGGGTCTATATAAATAACTGTACTGTTGTATGACCTGTAACCTGTACTATGGCAACCAGTCTGCTGTTAAATTTGTAAGTACTTATTTCTAATACCTAAGTACATCATACGTACCGATACACATAAATTCATTATTAATTGTAGTATTTAAGAGAAAACTTTTAAATTAAGAAAAAAATGTATAAAACTTTTAATGATTTTCGTTCCTGACATGGATGAATTTATTTCTTCATTTATTTTGAATAAATCCTTTCCACAATTCTGCCGTACGAGTAGATTCAAAATAATTTTTCTTCTTTTGATGAGATGGCAACCAGCCGGATCAGCTATTTCTGCCAATGCACGTATTTAACGTCTTCAATTCTAAGTCTTTGAGTCCTCAAGTCTTCGTCTTGATGAAATTAATGATAAAAATTATAAAAAATGTGGATGACATGAAATGGGGTCCGTCTTTCCCAAAATAATTGTTATCCAAACAATGGAGTCATTAATCAAACTTCACTGACATTGACATTAATTGTCAATAGTCAATTTGCGTTTGCGTTTCTAGTGTAGCTTGTGTTGCAAGATGCATGAGTGGTTTAAGGATTATTAGAAAAAATAGTGACGAATTGATTGAAATTGACGAAACTAAAGGATTTTCCAACTTCAGAAGGCGAAAATGCCTTCAATCGACGTATTGCCGCCAATGGCGCAGCCTCTCGAAATCCCACCAGAGGAACCCCAACCTCCACCTCCGCCAGTCATTGGAATCATTTATCCACCACCAGAAGTCAGAAGTATCCTTTTAACAACGATTATTGATAAATTATTATTTTAAATGTAAGCGGTAATAAGCAATGTATTTATATATATTTATTAATCAATATAACCTATGTTGTTGTAATTAAACAAATCTATGGCGATTATTATAAAGTGATTAATAACTTAAGCTAAAAAGGGGGCCTAGGTTAATACCACTAAATAACTTCACAAACATTATATACATTTCTACCAAATGAATTGTGACACTGACACTGAATATATATTTAGTGTTATTTTAAAAGACAACTTTCGCACTAGAAATGTATCGTAAGAGACTTTACAAACGCTAGAAATAAAAAAATATTTCGGACATCTAACACACAACGCCATCTAGTCCCAAACTAAGCAAAGCTTGTACTATGGGTACTAGACAACTGATATTAATACATATATACTTTTTTTTGTAAATACATACATATTATACATAGAAAACATCCAAACTCCGAAACAAATATTTGCAGATCATACAAACATTTGGTCCAACCCAGGATTCGAACCCGAGACCTCATGGACAGCAGTCGTGTAAGCTGCCACTGCGCCACCGAGGCAATCAAATGGACATGTACTTGTCTGTTTCTATCTGTAGATCAGTGCCGTGCCATCCCTCTCATACCAGTATGCCATCCATGCTTTCAATTATTGTTCATGTATAAGTATAAAAAAAATAATTTAGCATTTCTGCTCGTGAACAGTCGACACCTTATTATTGGTAATATAATCAATGACGGATTAAGAATATATAAGGATTCGAAAATATCAGATAAGTATTATAAATATAAAAATATTAAATATTTAAGATGTATATCAATTTTGTATGAAATTTATTGTATTATTTATGTTTATTATTTACACATGAACATACTAAAATTTAAAAAAAATAAAACCAAAACGATTACTTAGGTACTTATAATCAGAAGAATGGAACCAAAACATGAAATCTTCTTTTAGATAAGTTAAAATCAACTAAAAAATATTGAAAACTTTTAGGTCAGACAAAATCAACTAAGAACATTAAATCTTTTAAATCAAAAAATCAACTGAAATACATAAAACCTTAACCTTTTTTTTATAAATTCTATTCAGTCAATGGTCATATGCTGTTCATGCTGCTAGAAGTGTGCCATTTAAGGATTAGAACTTACTGTTAGGCAGTATGTTTTAACTCTATTCCCACACCATTTTGTTTTTTTTTTATGTTTGTTACCCAGAACTTCTGACTGGGTTGATTGCGTGAAATGATCTTGATGATTATTTTTATTATTTAAATACTGGTGCTTCAGTATCTAAAATTTTTGTGGTGAAGTTGTTTTGTGGAGCCGAACTGTAAAATCAGGTCATAGAAGAGCCACTATGATATGTACATATTTAGAGCTGTCAGTAATGTGATCACAATTCTGTACTTATTGAGATGAAACTATTTCAGTAATGTTTAAAATCAAGAAAAGTAAGTTAGGTTTATCGACACCATGGAAAAAAAAAAAATTCTAAAGTGCATACTGTGTTTAAAAACTGACAGTGGTTGCATGAAAAAAGTATAAATAAACACTTTTTTATTATTGAATAGGGGGCAAAATATTAGACATATCGCCTGATGGTAAGCTATTACCGCCACTCATAGATAGAGACGTCACAAGTGTGTTGCCGGCCTTTCAAGTTGGAGTACACTCTTTTCTTGAAGGTTGTATTGGTCCGAGAATACCGCAGGCGAAAGTTAATGATTAGCTTTTTGGTAGTTTTAATTAATCAGGCTTAATTTCAGATGTTATGGCAAACCAATAATTCTTTAATCATAACATACAGATATTGTTGACAAAACTGCTAGCTTTGTAGCCCGTAATGGTCCTGAGTTTGAAACTAGGATTAGACAGAATGAACTCGGCAACCCTAAGTTCAACTTCCTCAACTCTGGAGACCCCTACCATGCATACTATCAGCATAAAGTTAAGGAAATCCGGGAAGGGAAAGGTAAGTTTATACTTTTTTTAATAAATGCAATGTCTCCAACAATTTCATATAATTTGTTGATTGAATGTTTCGGGGTTGGTAAATCTATTTAGCTATGATTCATTGATAAAAAAAGAGAAATAACAAGCAAAGCTTGGTCATCCAGGTTTTACCCAACTAGTCCAACTAGTAATGAAAAATGTGTGTGTGTACTAGTGTACACACGTAAGAAGTGAAACTTATATATATATATACTATATATATATGTATATATATACATATATATATATATAAATATATATATATATACTATCTACTCTACATATATACTCTCTATCCCTACTCCGTTGGAGAAAGTGAAAGTACTCTTCGTCTGAACCAACCGTGGTAGGGGCAAGAAAAAGATGGCGCGTAACGGAAAAACGTGACGGTAATTTTTTTTCCAACGCCGATAAAGAAGTTTCACTTCAACAAATAATAGAGGAATTGATTTAAAAAACAAAAAAAACATACTATTTTGTTTTTGCCTATTGCTGTACATTTCACAAATTCCCCTTTGAATTGCTCACTAAAATTAAAATTTCAAAGCATAAATATTATTGATTTCTTTCTATACTTTTCTTTTTGTATATGTACATGGTACAAAATTTGAAATGATTATTATACGAGTATTCCAGTAATCTGACTGAACTGAAATCTTGTGGAATGATTTGTTTTGTATTCTAATATAAATAATAATGGTCCCGTTCAACCTGACTAATTTAATAAATAAACAGAAAAAACAAAAAATTCAAAAATTATTGAGATCATAATTATTTGCAAGATACATTCATAAATATATGTAAGTTGAAGTTCTTCAGTAGGCACCATAATTTCTTAATGTTGATGTTTATTTTAATGGTGAAACTGCAATATGATAAAATAAATAATACACTTTTAGGTCCAGATCCATCGGCTCCAATGCCAATGGCACCGCCCATTCAACGTCCAGGTTTAGCTCCAGCAACTGCAGCGCGCCAACAGGAACTTTTAAAAGCAGCCGCTCCAGCTGAGCCTCCACCGCCGCGCGACCCACCCCCAGATTTTGAATTCATTGCTGATCCCCCTTCTATTTCTGCACTAGAACTCGACATAGTCAAGCTAACAGCCCAATTCGTAGCCAGGAACGGTCGGCAGTTTCTCACAGACCTGATGAAGAAAGAAGAACGTAATCATCAATTCGATTTTCTACGTCCTCAGCATTCTCTATTTCAATACTTTACAAGACTACTCGAACAATATACCAAAGTCCTGTTACCCCCAAAAGAACTCGTGTCTAAACTAGCAGCTGAAGTACGTAGTGGTGTTCTAGAACAAGCTCGCAGTCGTGCCGCTTGGCACTCCCACCAAGCTCGACGCAAAGCTGCCGATGAGGCCAAAATAGAGAAGGAGCGACTTGCCTATGCATCAATCGATTGGCACGATTTTGTCGTTGTCGAAACTGTGGATTACCCAGCCGGAGAGCCGGGCGATTTCCCACCGCCTACAACTCCACTCGAAGTCGGTGCAAGAGTTCTGGCACAAGAAAGAGGAGAAGACATTACACATGCACAGAATGAAGATGATGACACTGAGATGCAACTCGAATCGGAGTCCGAATCTGAATCGGATGATGAATTGGCTGACATGGAGGATCGCACACAGCAACAACAAAGACCTGACGATAATCGCGTCCAGGATATGGAAGAAGAAAGCTCATCCTCTGAAGATGAAGGTGTAGAAAGTACTAGAGCACCGGGTGAAGAGGCTCCGTTGCCGCCGCGTCCTGATCGCGTGGTAGTTCGGAAGTACGATCCCAAGCATCCCCGTCCTCAACCAGCGCCGAGTAACGAGGAATGGTTGGTATCCCCTATCACGGGAGAGAAGATTCCTGCCAATAAGGTGGCAGACCACGTTCGTATCGGTCTACTGGATCCTCGCTGGTTAGAACAGCGCGACAGGGCAGCCGCTGAGAGAACGGATAGGGATGAAGCGCTTGCGCCGGGTGCCGCCATCGAAGCTTCGCTTAAACTGGTATGTGGTATTGACATTCACTGTATAATATATTTAATTTCGATGTTCAATTATTCTCGTGAATTTAAAAACTTATTAGACAGAATAGTTTATCATATAAAGTTGTTGCCGCCGATCGTAAGAATTGTGTTATCCATAGTTGGCAGAACGTCGTACGGATATCTTCGGCGTGGGTAACGAAGAGACGGCCATCGGTAAGAAGATCGGCGAGGAAGAGCGGCGGCGCGACGACCGCGTGACGTGGGACGGGCACACGTCCAGCGTGGAGGCCGCCACCAGGGCCGCGCGGGCACACATCACTCTCGAAGACCAGATTCAACAGATACACAAGGTATATTCGTTACTTATTTCGTTTCATTGAGTTTTGTTTTGGTATAAAAAAACTCAACGAAACGTTTAGTCTTTATTTTTTTTCTGAATCTTTACAGGATTAATTTATTAAAGTTCAGTTGTTCCGATAGACTGTATTTTAACAAAAGTCGTCGAACGGTTGCACTACAATAGAATAATTAAAATATTTTTCAAAGCGGTCATTTTTCTGCATAAAGTACAATCAATTTCTTCGAGGCATACCGAAGACCTTTATATTGATGTGTTAAAGATCGACGTTTTAGATATAAACTCGGTGTTAACTAGACGTTACAGACTTAAAAGGGACATTTAGGACGAAAGAACTCTCAGCTAGGGGAAGTATATAATTGTGGTTTGCGATGGCAGGTCAAGGGTCTGCTGCCGGACGAAGAGAAGGAGAAGATCGGGCCGAAGCCGGTGGGCGGCGCAGGAACGGCTCGGGGCGGGGCGGCGGGAGCGCG
>PKRV01001434.1:233759-246167 GCA_003709505.1 Hyphantria cunea
CCCCCGCGCCCGCGCCCGCCCCGCCGCCGCCCGTGCTGCTGCAGCCGCTGCCCCCGCTCATGGTGCTGCCGCCGCTGGCGCCCCGCCCGCCGCTCATCCCCACTCCCGTCGGGCCCGTGGGTACGTTCACTTGCCTCGCTACACATTTATACTCGACGGACTGTTGAAGAGTTGATCTAGACTTGTTTGCATTTAAAAAAAAACCCATACTGAAAGTTTTTTCATCGATACCTCCCAATTTAAATAAGAATATGTTGTGTAATTATGTATTGTTGCTGCCTGGTTTTCGTAATCAAATATTGGATCGATATTCATGTGTGAAAACTTGTAATTGACTCTTATTAGTATATTTTAGTCTTAAAGATTACTACGTAGTCACATCGTAAGTTTTCTTCTGAAAATAAAATAAAAAAATACTACAGAGTGTAACAGTCTATAACAGTCCATTGCTAGACATAAGCATCTTCTTGAAAAGGAGGTCTCGGCCTACCGTTACCTCACTGGCCAAAATGGATTTGGTATAGAGTTTATTTCAATTTTTTTATCTTTGCAATGTTGTTATCATATGTAATTCACACTCGTCTGGCTCTTACGACACACATGGATTGAATAGATGTGTTGACACTCCGTATTATTGATCCGTCGCCACATTCTAAAAATATTTTAAAATACAACTTAGTACAAATACCACATAAAAAGTAGCTTATCTCCTTTGACGATGAAGGTTTCGAGTAATAAATATATGGTTTGTGGCACCAGGAGCAGTGAGTGCGGTGCCGCCCGCAGGGTTCCCGTTCGGAGCCCCGCACGTGCCGGCGCCCCCGCCCGTTCCTGAGGAGGAGGAGGGGCCCTCCGCCGCCAAGCGAGCGCGCACTGAGGACGCCCTGGAGCCCGAGCACTCCTGGCTCGCCAGGCACCCGGGTCCCGCTCACTTGCAGGTAATATCATAAGATAAGATATAAGAAGAGATGTTTATCAGCAGTCTGGTTACTAAATAGTAACTAGACTGGTGGTAAACAGATTTGGTGTGATGTGTGTGGATGGTCACTAAAGTTATTTCTTCAGTAATTACACTTACCATCATTAAAATCCCGGTTGACGTGGGGTAGACACATATCCACGTGATCATCAGCTGTAAAAAACGCCCGGTCTAAGACAATAGTGTGAGCTGTTATGAAACTATATTTAATCCATCAGGTGGCTCTACCGGCGGTCCCGGAGCGTGCGGAGTGGCGGCTGGACGGGCGAAGCCTCGCGCTCAGCGTGTCGCTCTCCACCACCGTCTCGGAGCTGAAGAACATCCTCCAGAGGTCCACCAACATGCCCATTGCCAAACAGAAACTGCATTACGAGGTCAGTTAATCACTACTTTTGAACGACTTTATTGCACTTTGACACTTATCTACACTTCGACCCTTACTTACACTTTGAAATTTACCTAAAATGATGATGATTTGCGCAAGACGGCTGGCAGGAGCTGGATGCGAGAAGCCATAGATCGAACTAAGTGGCGTGAAATTGGAGAGGCCTATGTCCAGCAGTGGACTGCGATAGGCTGATGATGATAAAATTTGACACTTACCCACATTTTGACCCTTACCTACACTTTGATATTTACCTACGCGTTGACAGTTACCTACACTTTGACACTTACGTACACTTTGACACTTACCTACTCTTTGATATTTACTTACGCATTGACACTTACCTACACTTTGACAATTACGTACACTTTGGCACTTATCTACACTTTGATATTTACTTACGCATTGTCACTTACCTACGCCTTGACACTTACGTACACTTTGACACTTATCTATACTTTGATATTTACTAACGCATTGACACTTACCTACACCTTGACACTTACGTACACTTTGACGCTTACCTACACTTTGATATTTATTTACGCATTGACACTTACCTACACTTTGACAATTACCTACACTTTGACACTTATCTACACTTTGATATTTACTTACGCATTGACACTTACCTATACCTTGACACTGACGTACACTTTGACACTTACCTACACTGCTACACTAAATACTTAGACGATTATATATTTTGCTTATGGTTTTATACATGTTACAGGTGTATAATTGTTCAGGAATCTTTTGCAGTGTAATAACATGTTGATATTTTAAAACACCTAACGACATTTTGTTGCCATCTTGCCCATATTCTTTAAAGGAAGATCCATGATCGAAAAAATGTTTAGGACTTACTACTATTCATACCAATTCAAGAATAAATTTGAAAAATAAATAATTGTAATGACGGTGTGGTAGAATAATTAAGAGTAAATAAAACTATAAACAAATTAATGATATTTTCCAGGGTCTATTCTTCAAAGATACAAACTCTTTGGCGTACTACAACGTGCCGCCCGGAGCGGTCATACAACTGCAGGTGAAGGAGCGCGGTGGACGGAAGAAGTAGCCGTTCCAAAAAAATCAAAATCATTTTACTTTGCATTATATAACAATATTATCTTAACGACATGTAGGTATTTGCCAGATAAGTGTTCCTGGCTGGTTTCATGAGGAAATAAAAAACTAATATAAACCAAATACTTGTTTTATTCTAATATATCGTGTTTTAGGATACATACCTGCTTATTTATATTATTATATACATTTTGAAATCGATATCTGACGTTAAAAACTTTAGCAACAATTGACAGCACAAATGGCGTAATTATTTATGGGACAACACTGCGTTTTTTTTATGGAACGTATCGCCTGATATTAAGCGATTACCGCTGCCAATGCACATCTGTAACACTAGAGGCGTCACAAGTGCGTTGCCGGTCTTTGGGATTGGAGGGAGGATTTGTTGCATGGGCCTCCTTTGTCCACACTCACTCGGTGAAACAGCGCAAGCGCTATTTCGCACCGGTTTTCTGTGAGGCCTGAGGATCACTCCGATCGAGCAGGCCTACTCATGCCGAAGCGTGATTCCCAAATTGTTATTCATAGTCTGGGTGTTCTGTTGTTTGTATGTTTGTAAAATCCTCTCAATAAAGAATTTATTCGTAGTGCAGAAGTTTTTTTCTTAAAAGGAAAAAGTAATAACAGTCTTACGATAGCTATATGCTGTAAACCATTTGCGTTAAGAATAGGTTATGATTTTGTGAAGCGTTGAATTATAAAATAATATCAAGACAATAAACTTGATTTAAAATTCCTTACAAATAATAATAGTCGTCAAAAAATTGTACTGGCCTACAAAGGCCCACATTAAAGTCACCAAAATTTTTAAACCAATTTAAGGAATACTTAACAAATAATGTAAATTACCACAAAAATCTTTTCTTTTTTCTCTGTAACATGACGCAGAAATCTGGGACGGCATAATTTAACTTGCGAACGATTCGTTGTTAGTGGCGATACTGACCTATTCTATCGTTTCGTTACCTATATACCAGTGCTCTTATCTAAACTACTAACTTCAACGTGAGCCAGTTAGTTCGAGTCCTCCTCTCGAGCTGTGTTGTCATGAAATGGGGACCGTCTTTCGCAAAAACAATAAACGATCTCCAACTAATTGTTCTTCTTCTTTTGATGAGATGGCAACCAGCTGGATCAACTATTTCTGCCAATGTCAAGTATTTAACGTCTTCAATTCTAAGTCTTTGAGTCCTCAAGTCTTCGTCTTGATGAAATTAATGATAAAAATTATAAAAAATGTTTTTTTTTTATATAAAAAAATGTTGGTGACATGAAATAGGGACCGTCTTTCGAAAAAAACAAAAAACGATCTCTCTAATTGTTATAGCAATCAGTCCGTTATTGATATGTTATATGCAGCAGAGGGCGTTGTTAGGCCTGTACCACTCGTCGAGCTAAGACGTCACAGTGCAAACCAATCACGGACGATTGTCGCGTGATATGCAGCCAACCGCGCATGTGATGACGATTCACCGTTTTTCATGCACTCGACCCTCAGACTCTTATATGTCAAGAGATATTTTTTTTGTAATAAAATTTGTTTACCATTACACCAGTTTAAATCTTGGTCATTTATTTGAAGTTCTCGCACCTACACTTGTAAACACCCCCTTTACCACAGTGTAAAAATACCTTTTTTTATTTATCCTTGAAAGTTTCAAAAGTGTCACATGTTGCTGCATGCTGGACATAGGCCTTTTAGAAAGGAGATTTTAGCCTACTATAACTCGCGGGCCAGACGGGTTGGTTTAAGGTTTATTTGAAGTTTTTCTTCTCTTTGCTGTGGCGTTGTCCTGTGTATTTTTCTGCCTTAAGTCACCTACGACACCCATAGAATGAGTAGCTGTGTTGACACTCAGTTCCTAATCCGTCACCACAGGTACTCCTCACCACACGGACTACAAGTATTAGTAGTAGTAAGTATCTTCTCTACTTATTTGATGTTACTAAAAATTTTATTACACCCTAATTGTTCTGAGGATACGTGGTGACGCGAATGAGATTGGTAATAAAAACACCTTTTTGTAGTGAACGTTTATTATAAAATGTATAAAAAGTAACAAACATTAGACCTCTGATTATATTCATTAACATCACGTAATAAGAATATGGAAATATGCAGTAGAAATAAATAATATGGTTTTTTTTGTAACTTAGGAATCCTGATGGAAATTATATGATTAAATACAGTAAAATATACATGCATGATACTGTATAAATTCTTGACTAACGAAAAATATACATTTATTGAATACAAAAAGTAATTCTTAAATAAAAAAATAAAAAAATAAGTCTTATGTATACTAACTTAAGGTACAAAGTAAACGATCAGTAACGTGATGATTATTTGACCACAGTGTTTTCTAATAAGTACTGAAGTATTTTACAAATAAATGCACACAATCAGAAGTCTAAAAACAACAAATAAAAATTAGATAAAAGCTCAAAGTTTAATAAATTAGCAGCCGCTACATATTAAGTTCCAATTGAAACGTTTTTACTTCGATCAAAAATACAACCAGAGAACGGCTCACGTATTATATCGGAAGCTAAATACTTTCCGCATAAATATATGTATATACAACTATATTTGTTTACATAACAACGGATACAAGTTTTAAAACAATTTTAACAATAGGTATCATGAGAGTAACTAAAAACCATTAAAATGTTGTATGGGATTCATGGAGTATAAAAATATGTATGCGTATTTATTTTCATTTTTAGAGCGAGATTAATATATGATTAACAAAAATTAAACTACAAAATACATCAATCCGCCATGTTAAGTTGAACACCAATCGGTGCGAGTTACGTCACGTATGTATAAAGGGCACTTCGTATGGATATAATCGACTATCACTTTACTGTTTTTAAAGCGGTTTGACAAATGGTGACGTCGCATCTTACACAAACAGACGCCATGACACCACCAAGCGTTTTCTCGTGAATTTTAAACTTCAAAATTAAATCGCAATTTTTTCCTACTAAATCTTTATTTTTGTAGGAATATAACTGTTTTTTACAATAGGAGATATACTTCCGAACACATAAAACAATTTTTCAAAATTAGTCATCAGTCCTATTGCAACCATGGCCCCTAATAATAAAGTAGCAAATCTCACGACCATTTACAGAGACGCATATTTTGCTTCGATGCGATATCTAGTTGTATTGATCGAAGCATTTTTAGTAAATAGTTTATGTAACTTGTAAATATAAATATATATAAAATGGAATGTATTAAATATTGCACATATCAAAGCACCATGAGATATATGTTGTAAATAACTTTATATAAAACATTTTTCTTACATACTATAATCACAAAACAAGATTTAGAGAACAAATTCAACAATAAAATATTAACAAGCTATAAAAATGACAATGGAATTCTTAATGAGGAATGTCTTAAAGGAATATCATCATTATGTTCTCAGTCGAAAGACGTCTACCGCTGGACGTAGGCCTCTTTCAAGATCACGAACCTGTGCTGGCCAGATTCAACCTTCACCAGGTTGTCAGACTACCTTCTGATGGGCCTATCACCAGATAGGCCAAGACACCAGTCTTGGCACGCAGTCTCCAAGAGATCTTAATAAAGATTTTCTCTCTCTTGTAGTGAAACATGTTACCTTTCTTTTTGCGAACTTTGATAAATAATTACTCTATATTTTATAGCACTGGTTGATTTTGACCATAGCTATATAATAGTCAGTCAAAAATGATGATTGAAAGCCTTAAAGGCATAAAATTGAATAAATTGCTGACGTTTTTTACCACACTAGTAGATATATAATGTGTTAGTGTATGTATGTGTGTAATGAGAAAATGAGTGGGTGCTACTTCCGTGTATGATTGTTGAAATTATATTTTTAACCATTCACGTAGAGGATAAGTTGAGTTACTTGTATGTGAGCTACCCGAAATTTTCGGAGACCTAAAATACGTGTTGTGGTGTTGTGTTTTTGTAATTTTGAATGTATACAATAAAGATATATAATTAAACTCACAGCAAGACCGATAGGCAACGCGCTTGTGATGTCTCTGGTGTTGCGGGGTCTACCATCAGATCCCATAAAAAAAGTACATAATGTTAAAGATATCTTCTGTTATATCAATACTGTGGAGTTCCCTTTTTAACATCAGAACTGCACAGATGATAGGAGTAAAATCTTTTATTGAATATTATTTCACTTATTACAAAATGAACACTATAAAAAGAAACAGTTAATTTTTTCCATTGATTTGTGGTTATTTACTCCTATTACTTTTTAGCATATAGTATTTAATGGTATCTGTATACTAGACTAGAGTTTATGCTAGTCTGCCGTACCACTAACCAATGTACTATCAAGCTCTAATTGTTACAAGTCTCACAAACCAACCAATCATGACGTCACGGGTTCAGTTCTATAACGTTCTACACAATTAATGTAGAAGTTGAACGTATCGAGTATTAAAAAACAATACTACTAAAGCAATGTTTCCTCGTTCACAGACATGTTTCAGATAGTTTATCTGACATACGATATGGAAGGTCAAATTATCTTTCAGATAAGCTATATGAACTTATCTGTAACCGGTGAAACTGTGCCTAAATCGCTTATCCTTGTTTCTAGAAACTGGTGTTCTTAAAGCTATGTCGACTAAGAATGATTAAACCGACTACCTTATAGTATAATATATTAATCTTTTAGATATTTAAAGTTTTAACAAAAATTCATAAGTAAGATTGTAAAAACTATGTGATGAAAGTGACTACATCAAAACGTTTTAAACACAGAGATATGAGAGAAATTACCACATCGAGATGTTCTGAACACACAACATTAGCATTAAGTCACCTCCTAGCACCACCATCAAGTTATATTAACTATTTTTATATTTGAGCCTACCAAAGTAACTCTACTCTCATTGATAGAAAGCGTGAACAAAATCCAAGAGTAGTTATCGCCATACTCATTGCGAATGCAACTAGCTGCATGGTGACCCACACTATGGCAGCCTATTTATTGACTAATTGCCTGAAGCATTTTAATTGACAAGTAAGCACAGGAATCAAACCTGATAAGATTAAAAAACGGCAATATTATGCACAGATTAAATTATATTTTTTTTTTAAATTCTCTCAATAAGTTCCTAAATCAATGGAATGCTTTATAGTTTTTAAATAGCTAATATACAAAATGTATGGGTTATACATATGCACTAATCTATCTATATATATATAAAAATGAATGTTTATCTGTATGTCTTTTATAGAATCGTAAACTATGCATTTGATCATGTCATGATCTTTAGGAAAGCGTTGTGCATGAGCCCACAAACGTTTTGGAGTTAGTACGATCAGCTTTGCCCTGCGGCGTTACCTGCGTTAGTTGTTGTACCTTCTAATAATTTATAAAGTGTATTTATGTTTTAGTAAATATGTTGAGTTGTAAAAAAATTAAGTTTATTTTTTTTCATTGTTAGTGTTATTTACTACAATATGCATTGCACATTGATTATGTATATACCACTATTAAATGTTAAAGTATAGCTACAGACAGATATGTTCATAAGTAATATAAAAGCATGCTATTAACGACCAAATGCTACTTAGTAACAAGTGTGTCAAAACGTTGCTAGTAGTGGGCATACTTATTTCGAGCGTGCTCAATGACATGCTCCTGTAGCGCGGGTGGAAGGGGGGTCGTGCTTTGAGCATATCTGAACATGTTTGCTTCTTAACATATTATTTTAATCTTCCTCTCGTGTTTTTTTCATACGATTCGGTCATTTTTCTATGTGGTGATTTATTTAAAATTTAATTTGTTGAGTATAGCAACTGCTGTGAAAAATGGCGCGTGGGGGAGAAAACAAGATATTATTGAGTACGGTACGGACTGCCACTTGATTGTCCATTATGGTGACTAAATAGCAAGTGTACTTTATTGTTTTCTAGACGCATGCTTATGCAACAGTATGCTTAAAATTAGCGTGCCTTTTGGTAGCAAATGTAAACAGTTCAAAAGCATGCTCATTTTAAGCATGCTCACTGGCGTGCTATTATAGAGCATGTCTATATGTAGCTTATGTTTATAAGCAGTCTGGTTTACCATCCGTGTGTGAGATGTACAAAGATATTATTATTCCGAATACTAAACCGAACCAATAGCGCCTTGACAGAGTATTATAAAGCTAGAATTAATAAATAAAGTGTCTATACTTGAATCAGTGGTGGTTGAAACTGTAGTTAGTATGCGAGCTTGGGTATTGTTTCAATGATTTCTCTGTAGCGAATCAGCATGGGAGCGTAGATCTTGTCGTGGTCCGGGTACGGGGTCGCAACTGGAGATACTGCAGGCTCATCTGGGGATATATAATCTTTACATAGTTTAAAATCGTTCCCTCTGTCTATTCGCTTAAAATTTTTAAACTATTCAACGGATTTTAATGCAGTTTTGAGCAGTAGATAGATTGATTCATGAGGAAGGTTTACATGCATGTAAGAGTTAAGAAAATTCGAGAATTTCAAAGGTATCTGCGAAGCTGGGCCTGGTCGCCAGTAGATTTATAAACAATGATGTACTAACCCTCTGGTCGCTAATGTTTAAGTGACACATGAAAATAGAGTTGTCAGTAGAAAAATTATGTTTTTATTTGTTAAAGAATGTTTAATTTTTATCAAATTTATGCGGTTAAGGTATTTAAAGGTATTATATTCATAGATGGTTTCGTGAACACTCAAGTTCGTTCACGCTCTCTAAAAAAGTGCTTAATATATATACAGCTAGCCAATTACAAATGTGCACGGTAAGTACGAGAAAAAATCCAAAAAAATCTCACCAATGGTGTCTCGCTTAGTACCTCTGCTGACGTCAGCGGCACGGATAGCAGCACCCAGCAGTGCCGCATTAGCGTGTTGCTCCTGCGCAAGTTAAACTTAACATTAAGGCCTGCACACACGGTGTACATTCCACACAAACACACACAGCATTGAGGAGTCAAATCACTTATTTCTGCACTTATGGGCTGGCTCGACCGAGGCGGTACTACCCTCCCACAGAAGACCTTTTTTTACGTGTGAAAACCCCCTCGGGTCTTCACCCCATCGGGATTTGCGGCGGGGCGGTGTGTCGAATTCGAATCGACTAAAACCACACAGTGTGCCACTCTGCGCCTAAGACGGGAGGGATCCTGGACCCGCTCCAAAATGACATTCAGACCTCACAGAAGGCAACCTAACATAACCACATTGAGTACGAGACCAGAAGCCCAATGATGCAGAAGTATCTCACTAGGTCGCCATGGTGTGGGTCACCTGCATTGCTGCATTTTCCGCATTCGCAATGAGTATGATGACCACGACGCTCTGATTCTGATCATACTTTCCATCAGAGTGAAATCACTGGTGCAGGATATTTCGTCTGTAGGTCTAGCCAAATTAACATTCTATAAACGAAAACGTTAATAGAAAATGTATGGGCATGACGTCATTACAACACTAAGTCGCGTTTCTAAATCAAAATATTAGCCAATACAAATATTAATAATATTTGACTGCCTCGGTAGCCTAGCGGTAGCGTATGCGACTGCTGTTCCTGAGGTCTCGGGTTCGATTCCTGGGTCGGATCAAATGTTTGTATGATCTGCAAATATTTGTTTCGGAGTTTGGGTGTTTTCTATGTATGATATGTATGTATTTACAAAAAAAAGTATATAAGTATTGTATCAGTTGTCTAGTACCCATAATACAAGCTCTGCTTAGTTTGGGACTAGATGGCGTTGTGTGTTAGATGTCGGAAATATTTATTTATAATAATACGAGAGATTAGGTGAGTTAGCGATTGTAGGCCGCGATTCCACGCCGAAAGACTTAAAGCTTGGCTAATAGGCAAATTTAAAGCGAAACACTTCTATCTTAGCCAAGCCCTTGGATTACACAATTTACCAAATTATTAGCCATTTCTTTTAGAGTTCTTACTCATATCTTATGTTGTGTTATATAAACGAGTTAGATGTCCTCCACATGCAATAAAATAGAAATCCAATTTAGTGCCATCTAACGGAGAAACACCTAACTACAGCGTAATTGCACCTGTATCATGATGTGACAAATTTTCACGCTAATTAGTACTATATCGATTATACTATATCTTAATGGTGGCGCAATGGTAGCGTATGCGACTGCTGTGGTTGAAGTTTCAGGTTCGTGACCCGGATCGGCCCAAATGTTTGTATGATCAGCAAATATTTCTTTCGGAGTTTGGGTGTTTTATATGTATAACGTGTATTTTATGTATTTACTAAAAGAAGTGTCTACGTATTTATATCAGTTGTTTAAAACCCATAGTAGTACAATTTTTGATTAGTTTGGGGCTAGACGGCGTTGTGTTGGATGTCCAAAATATTATATTATACCTTTGGGTCGCAACTTCCTAAGCATACCTAGCAAGGTGATCCTCCACTTTGTGTTGAAAAAATTGACCTGTTCCTTTATATTGGTCATAACTCATCAAAGACATGTTATTTTTTGACGTATAATAACAAAGAGAATGGGTACTAAAAGGCATACTAATTAATAATAATATCTTATCAAGTTTAATAATTGTCTAGGGAACTAAATCGTAAATAAATACCGATGTCTCCTTCGTTCAAACGGACATTACAAAACATCTCAAAAAATACAATTATAATAGCTTTCCATTTCGATTACAAATTTTTATCAAATAAACATTGAAATATATTGCTCGACTGTATAGTCTAAAGTAGTGACGTCACAAGTTTGCATCTAGTACATGTTTCAAACAAAGTTACCGTTTTGACAGATGATAAATGATGATATAATTAATTTGACTAGGTGTTTGTTTGTTGTGTTTTAAAGATGTCATCTACCCTATTGTACTCAGTTAGTCGGATTTTGAATAAAATAAATAGTTACCAGAACGTAGACGGGCGTGTCGAACACGTCGGCGAAGATCTGCAGCAACTCCTTGTTGACCGACGCGCCGCCAGTCGCTATCACGCGAGACGAATTATCTGAATAGATTATATAGATTATATAAATATGTATTTGCAACATAAATTTTAAAACGATAAGGTATTTCGTTTTATCATTTGATATTTATTTTAACCGTATTACATTTTGTTCAGATCTATACGAATTGTAATAATTGTTCTAATATAAGATGTATGGTGTGGTATGGACAATCAGTAGGCTGAAGTGGAAGTGGATCATGTCTTCAGACGAAACGAAATATGCTAAAGTGGAGACCGCGATTAGGTAAACATAATGTAAGGTAGGGATGATAGATGTTAGAAAAACATCAATGTTAATATTGATTAAAAATAATCGATGTGCGATAAACATCGATAGATAAACACCTATGTTTAAATTTAAAGATTTTTTCGGCGGCAAATAAAATTCGTTTATGGATATTAAAAACCAAAACAAAAAAGGGTTGTTCTGAGAATTTTTTGGCACTCTCTTTAAAAAAATTAAAATAATTGGTTTAAGTTGTCAATTTCTTTTTAATCCTTGCACGCTAGGTTATCGAGGTGACGTTCCACATCAATGTGTGGATGTTTGCGAAGTCAAAACCTCGATATGTCGATATCATCGAAGACAAAACATTGACATGTCGATGCTATCGAAATCAAAACAACGATCTGGCGATGTCATCGAAGTCGAAACATCGATGTTTTTCTGCTAAACAATGATGTCTATTCAACATAGATGAATATCGATCATCATCAGACTACACGGTTGGCCTAGTGGTTGGAGTGGTCGCCACACCGCTTCCTACTGTGCCAAGTGTTGTGGGTTCAAATCCTACATGGGACAACACTTTGTGTGATCCATAAATTGTTGTTCTAAGTCTGGGTGTACTTTGTGTCCGTTTCATGTATGTTTGTAAAGATCCTCGCGACACAGGAATGTATATTCCTAATGCGGGAGTTGTGTTTT
>PKRV01001434.1:246741-290755 GCA_003709505.1 Hyphantria cunea
AAAAAAAAAACTGAAAAAAAAAACTGAGTCTTATATTTTGAATATTACCTGCGAATCGACATACCTAATATGAATTTTAAATTCAATTTTTAATTGAAAAATTTAGATTTCAAAACGACATTGAAGTCTGCTCCTCGTAGTTGATTTACTCATAGCAAAATTGTCAACGTCATACTTGCACTGAGTCGTTATAAATATGATAAGAACGATAAACAAAACTGTTTTGACGATACCTAGTAGCAACTATTAGTGTTGAGAAAAATGGAGCACGGTGCAATGAATGCATTGGAACGTAGATTTTTACTTTGTTCAGCAACTCAGAACAATCCACGAAAGGGGTTATTATTCGAACAAGGAACAGTGTGTTAGTAATATGCCGATACTACAAATACTACGATTGCTAAAACTATATACCAGAAATTTAGAACTTACCCATATAACCCATGTTTCCTCTGAGAGTAGATCTTAGCAAATCATTAAAAGCCTCCCAATTCTTTCCCACGAGCCTGTCCCTGTGATTTTGCCTCGTGAGGGATCCATTCGCAAAGCACAATAGAGCCATGTATGGAGCATCAGGAGTTGGGCCGACGAGGACGTGTCCAGCTGTGGGAGCGGCAGGCGACTGGAGGCCCAGCAGTAAAGTATCACTAGTTCCTAAGGAGAGTCCAACCCAGCCAGAGCGGAGGCGCAGACCTAAGGGATATTAAATAATATTAACACTGTGAAAGTAACCAAGTTTTATCTCCTCCAAAGAAAGTTTTAGTCGACGATACCACGCTGGCCAAGCATTAGTATAGGGTTTGTTTCATTTTTTAAGTGAAACATCTTTAGGAGCATGAGGGTAAAATTTTTACAAATGTAACGTCACGCAAGTATGCAACGGAAGTGTCGAAAAATAGAAAGAGAGCGATCGAGACCGATTGAGAGAGAGTAAGACAGGGCGAACGTAGCCTGAATCAACTAGCGATGAAGTGAGAGTAGGGAGCAAGCAAGTGAGAAAGATCGAGAGAAAAAGTGAGATAGCATAGATAAGGTATCACGCACAGTGCCATGGAGCGAGAGGTGGGAGAGAGCTAAGAAGTTTCACTTCTGACATGTGTACTTTGTACGCACGTACTGTTTTTTTTATTTATGAACTTGACAAAGTGACTCCGCGACGCTATCCCAGTTGCTCTCGGTGATTAGAAACAATTACTGAGGATAAGCAACGACGACGCGGTCTGTATACGGATGGGTGACAGGTGACATGTTACCATGAGCGTTTCCGTGATTCGGAGGTCATGTTAAGCAGTCGGTCCCGGTTGTTATCATAAAATAACAGTCGTGAAGCTTAGTTGGAGGCCGTTGGGCGGCTCAAAAACATCCAACGTCAAGATTACGTAGCCACAACGTAGTCTTGCCAGTCCCCACTTGGCCAGCGTGTCTACGTATGGTCTTAACCCTCTCCTGAGAGGAGACCCGGGCCCAGCAGTAGAACATTATGGGTTGTTGATAAAATTGACTCCACTCTGCCTGATAAAAAACATGAGTAGAATACAAGTAGTACCACCATAATCATTGACAATGCAGGCAATGTAGCATGGTGGCCACACTTGCGGGATTTTTTTAGCATCCTTGGCCTCTGGTCTCGCACTCATCGACGAAAAATGAGAGCACGAACGGTGTCAGTTTAGGTTGGTCTTCTACGGGAGGGTAGAATAAATATCCATTCGAGTCAGCCCATTCGTACTGAAATAAGAGAGGCTCTACTGCCTCTGCAGTGTTGTCATGCATTGTTGTTGTTGTTTGGACGAGTGGGACGGCCGGCTGATATCATGATCGCTCAGAAAACCTTTGCACTGAGTAAGTTAGATGTGGTACAGTAAGCAAACATCTTCTTTACAATAAGAGGCCTATGTCTAGCAGTGGACTACTAAAAGCTCGATGACGGGCGCTGTTAGTCACTGACTGGTCAAGTAACCCATTTGCCCTTTATTCCATTGGCCATAAAGCAAAGAATAGAGTAAAGCCGGGTCTCCTGCGACACTGTTTTGTGTTTTCTAACTCCTAGCATCAAATATCTAACAAAATATGGGCGTGGCTAAACTGATTTGTTAGCTCAAACATACGAATATGCTAGCCGAAGCGGATGGAAAACATCCCCGCTTTCGCCTGCGGGGGAGGGCAAGTTTCATTTCGCAGTTGCTTGTGAATATTAAGGTGCATTTCATATTTCCTGATTTGCACATTCTGAGCAACGAAAACAGATTGCAGTCCCAATCGATCTCCCACTTGTAATTCTGCGTAAATATTAAAAGCATGTCATTATAGATAGAGTCGAACACGAAATCGGTTTTGGTTTCTTGTTGTATGCAAAATAACTTCTAAAACATCAAAACTTATTACTTCGTTGTCATTTTAGCGAGAAGTTGTTTGATGTTCGTGTTCAAAGGTTTAGTTAGTTTTGTTATTTTTAGGAGCAGGAACAGGCGCAAACAGATTTATTTCAAGAAAAATAAATATATGATAAGATATCTTAAAGAGCAATCATCCTCCAACAATCAAAAGTAAATAACTTATATCTACATGAGTGGGATCGGTTGGAAGTATTAAATTGTTGTTACAGATAACGCTTATCAGTAAAGATTTTGGTGCTGTGGCTTTTTATCTTAAGACATTACTATCCACTTTTTATATAATCACGTTTTAAGAAATTTATTTGTAAATTCATAAAGATTTTTGAACTCTTAGTTATACTAAATAGTTTTTATTGTTCAGGAAAAACACATACAATTAGAACATGGCTAAACTTATAAAAGTATTTTTGTGTTTAGTTTATAAATTGTACTGTTAGTTACACACACATCTTTATGAATTTTTTTGCTCTCTGCAGTTGCTCCATTCATTTTTTTATATATATATATATTTACTCTCAATCCATATGAATGACTGTGTAAAAATGTTTACCTGCAAGAGCAGAACAGTTGTCCCCAGTAAAAGCAACAACTTTACACTCAGGCCTGAATCCGTACCGACCCACGAAGTATGGGTTAATGGTTCCCAGTACTGTAGCTGTGGGTACGGGCTCACCTAGCTTATTAGCGAGATTTTCATCACCACATGCCTGAAACGTAACGCACTATATTCGAAAAATTCTCCGGCTCGAAGGACCATGATGTTGTATGGCGTGTATTTAAGTATTTATTGCGTAGGTAGCTTCTATAATCAAATATAAGAAACTCATACTTTATTAATAAAATATAAAACTGCGCAGATTTTTTTTTACTGTGTAGCATATTTTTAGCATGTAAAATATGTGATTTAGATTTCGAATAAATAAATAAAAAATTCAAATACATTCACAAATTTTTAAAACTTATATTACAACTGTTTTAGGTAATTGATTAGCTCTCTTATTTTTACTACATTACTACTACTTAGTTACAACATAATGATACATACTATTACGCATGGCCTTAACCCTCTCCTGAGAGGAGACCCCGAGCACAGCAGTGGGACATCATGGGTTGTTGATGAATCATCAAAAAAAAACAGTAAATTTCATGTGCTTTCCAGGGAAAAAAGATTAATTAGAAAAATCATTGTTGTAACTAACTCACTTGTAAAGCCATTTCATCCCATTTCATTGTTCTGATATCCAATAAATTCATTCCAGACCCGTCAGACAGGTCTATGGGTGCAATTTTGCCCAGCAACAGGGAGCAAGCGAAGGAAGACACTAATGAGATGCGCGATGCAGCTTGGTATGCTCTCTGTCGAGTGCGGTATAGCTTGCGGATCTGTGGGCCGGTGAACCGTTCGTACGCCCGCGAGCCTGTGATCTTAGCCAGTTCCTGTTAAAGAAAACAGATTACTGTTAGAACAAGTTTTCGTAACTTAATAGGTAAACTCACTAAAGTATTTGCAAAGTGTTTAGCAACAGAATAAATTTGTATTTGTTTATAAAGACTCTTTATTCAGGGGAATCATTTTATAAAATGTGTGTAAGCCATGAAGCTAACAAAAAATCAGTACACATTTCTCAATGTAAGTTACGTGTAGTTACGTGGGAGAGCCACGCTTCGGTATGCATGGGCCGGCTCGACCGGAGTGATACCACGGGTCTCACGTAGACCCGTGTGAAACAGCGCCTGCGCTGTGTTTCACCGAGTGAGTGAGGATACTGGAGTCCCACTTGTAACGCGTCTGGTGTTACGGGTGCCCATGGGCGGCGGTAATCGCTTACCATCAGGCGATACGTCTGCTAGTTTGCCTACAATTCAATAAAAAAAAATTCTTATATAGCCCTCTTCTGTATGTCCAGTTTATATAGCCAGTTATTATAGCCAGTGACTTGGACGTAGGGTCTGATGCAGAAGCATCACACTAAGCCGCCATAGTGTAAGTCACCTTTCTATATTGTTGCACTGTCTGCGTTGGTGCTGAGTATGGTGACCAATACTCTTGGATTCTGTTCATGCTTTGGCAGCTCCATATTATATCTGTACACTTAAAAAAAACCTGGTGACTATTTCACAGACTGTATCTAGTTTAAGATCAGATGCCTGTACATGTGGTTTCTCAAGTTAATATTTTTATTTATATTACATATACGGCATCTTACTCTATTATTTATATCATATAATTACTTCAATACGTACCTCTGGCCCCCCTACAGCTTCTTCCAAAGCTTTACAGTCAACCGTGGTGCTTGAATCCATCCAAACTGGTGAGTCGCAAACAAACGCTGTCGCCAACTGCGTGTGAAGAAAGTCGTCTGGTGAAAGCTTCAAAAGACGAGCTTCAGCATCTTTGGACCACCATACTGAGCCATGTTGCTGGAAAATTTATTTATTTATTTTTGTTTTTTTTTGAGACAACTCCCGCGTTAGGAATGTACATTCCTGTGTCGCGGGAATCTTTACAAACATACATGAAACGGACACAAAGTACACCCAAACTTAGAACAACATTTTATGGATCACACAAAGTGTTGTCCCATGTAGGATTTGAACCCACAACACTTGGCGCAGTAGGAAGTGGTGTGGTGACCACTGAAACCACTAGGCCAACCGTGTAGTTTACATACTATATATATAACATAAATAACAAGTACTTATTATATTTAGAACATCACTTAGGTTGTGTTTGGGGTTGTTTTATAGTTATTTTGTTCGTTCTTGGAAAGAGTGCCGTTTCTGGATGAATATGAGTAGTTGACTTGATCCTTTTCAATATGAATGGTCAAGCAGTTAAGTTGTGCGATCATCCATTTTATTTGTAGTATAAGTTATTTATTATATAGATTAGAACAAATTATTTAAAATATATCTTGCAGTAATCTTTAAAATACTAATATAAAGTTGAAAATAACTCTGTCTGTCTATCTGCTCCCATTTCAATGAAATGTGGCTAAGAGCTTTGTAATAAAATCTAAACAGCAGAGGAGTGACTTACGTATCAGGAATACTTAGGATGTAGATGTACTCCCTGTATGTTAACAACTTTATTACAACTTTGGTACTGAACTATTATTGAGTTCGACACAAAAATTATTATTGAAAACACATTTGATATTATTTATTTTCGCAAAACGGGACCGTGATTCTTTCAGTTTTTGACATGAGATAGAAAACAACAGAAGTAACAATTATGTCACAAAAAAAAGTCATAATTCAAAACACAGAATAAAGAAGTTCAAATGTCCAAAAAGTATATATTGTTACACACTATGTACAAAATTCTTTGATGAACCTCTAACACTTTGATTCTTGCGGAAGAAGGTAAGCTTCTCTTTACAGCGATAACCAACATAGATATAGACAGAGTTATCAGCAAAAGCTAACTTTTTATCATATCATTGACCTTTAGATAGAACTTCATACTCTCAGGCCCAGTCATTTCTTTTATTTTGCCCTATGTAAAATTTAACTCTTCTACCTAACATATAAAAAGTTTGCTTACTTGTCCAGCACCTGAAAGGGCTTCAATAGTTGAAAAATCAACTCCTGCCACTACCAACCGGTCCATTACCATGTCGAGTGCCTTCACCCATAACAGAGGAGGAGCAGTCACCTCACCCCTCTCACCACGCACCACACCACCTGCCGTCCTACAAAAGATTGATTAAATTTTATCTCATTCCTAAATGTTTGAAGTCGGAAGGAAAGGCAGCAGATGAATATATGGACCATCCATTCGTCCATTTATCAATGTATAAAATTCAAAGGATCTTTATATCAGAGAATTACACAATTTTTTATCTAATATCGCTCACATGTTCCTTCCAAGTTCAATAAGTAATCTTGACCTCCATAGCTTATCTTTCCAAAGATTATAAAAATATTCACCTGAATTCTGGCAGGTCCACATCAAATTCCACTTCGGCCTCATATAAAACAGCATAATTTTCATCAATTACTATGGCTTTCAGCTAAAATAAGAAAATATATTGTATATTAATACCAAATCCAGCTAGGTAAATAGCGGTGCTGTTTTTAATAAAAGTAATTAAAGTTAATGATCAATTAAACATGTAATTATTAGACAGAGACAATGAATAGTATTAAAAATTGTTTTATTTATAATATTGATAACTAAAACTACTATCATTAGGCACCTAATAGTAATAAAATCAAAACAATACGAATTTCGATATCATCTGAATTAAAATTACTGAAAATAATTGTATTTAGATAAATCTAAAGCAGTTATATTTGCAACACCAAAAAATAGTTTAGGAAAACTCTATCATTTTTTTCAAATCATAAGAGGTTTTACTTACCCTTTGAGTACTAAAATCAAATCCCAAAAAACTTTTTATTCTATCCTCACTCATTTTTTATTTTGACAGTGCGGGAGGCGCGGCAGTGACACAGCTCTTCTGTGCGTTCGGGAACGCGAAAACGACTTTAGCTTCGTGACTGAATGTCGTTTTATAAAATTCCAACGCGATTTCACGATATCATCATTGTATTTTATTAGTCTCACCGTTGAGATTAATAAGCAAAGTAATAAAGTTAATATAATTTTGATAAAGACGCACTATGAAGGTTCTCCTTATCTTAATTTCAATGACGCAATTGGCATTTCAGTGTTTTATTTAGGTAAGCGTACTTATTAGCCAAAAGATTTATTTTAATTAATTTTTTTGTTAATTATAGTTATGATATAAAAGAGATCACTGTCACTGTTAGCACATAAAGGAACATAAGCGTCGAAATATAATGTTTCATTAATGTAGAACAATTATTTTTCAGCACTTGATTATTATAGTTTACCTCTAGAATAAGATATGACTAGCACAAATATAATGCTAAATTCAAAATACTCTCCATTAAATTTGCTTTACAAAAAATTCAGCCGAGCGGAACGACATGCCTACAGTGTAACGGTATATAATGCATTGGTGGCCTTTATAAGTTAATGTTTTGTGTGAATCATAACACGAAGGCTGACCAAACTCGTAGATAGGGTTCACTGACATAATTACCATCATATTAATTACGGATACGCATGGGTACGTGGTTAAATAATTGAATAACTAACAACGAATTTGTCCAAGTTTATTTTAATAAAATTATTTATCTACTATGCTTTTTTACATTCGACTTTAACTTATTCCGCTTTTTGTATTTATGTAACCCGTCCCACTTACGCGGTGAATCAGTTAATTTGGATATATCTCTACTTGCCAATATCCAGATTTTAAGTTTAGGGTTGAGAACCATTTTACTCCGCGTGTCGTCGATCCGAGACAGCAAGAAAGAAGGACAGTTGCCCACTGTCCTTCTTTGTGATGCCATTGAGTCTTCTGTAATCGAGTGCTTCCGTCGTTCTTCTTCACCAGCATGACTGTTGAGTACCATGGACTTGCAGATGGTTCGATAATTCTGTTTCTTTTCAGCTCTTCTAACATGTTATCCACCTCTTTTTCTCTGCCTGCCTCGATGCCGCAGTGGTAGCGTATGTGACTGCTGCTGTGTTTGAGGTCTCGGGTTCATTTCCCGGGTCGGACCAAATGTTTGTATGACCTGCAAATATTTGTTTCGGAGTTTGGGAGTTTTCTATGTATAATAATACTCGCCCCTTAGTCTTGGCTGTTACTCATATCCCTGATTTTCAATGGACGGCGTCTAGACGTTCCTCCATTTTCTTAGCCTGAACATTTGTAAGTTCTTTTGTGGACAGTTAAGCTGTAGGTGTCCGCTTTCGCCACATATGTAGCACGTTGCCCTAGAACCTTTCTTAAAAGAAGCATTGACTAGTTTGACTTCTTCTGAGACTTTCCATAGCTTATGGGTCGGCCGGATATCCTGTCGAACCGCTTCGACCTCTAGAAGGTGATGCAGTGGCGGTAGTGTTGCAGTTATAGTTTCCAGGCGTACTACCTTTTTCTGCAGCCCCCTGAGGTCAGTCTTTAAGATGTCCAAGGTGCTTAGGCAAGTAATCCGTTCCTCATGCACGTCGATGTCCTTTAGTAGTTTGCCTACAGCATCGCTTACTTTGCTTAGAGTGGATTAAAGAAGATGTTGATCATCCTTCATTTGCTTTTGTAGGGCTTCTTGCCCTTTCTGTAGGGCCGCAAACTTGCTGTCTTGCGTCGCAAATTTGTTGTCCAACTGCTCTTTCATGACAACCATCATCTTTAACAGTCAGGCGTGGGCATGGCCGTGGGGGTGTGGACAAGCGGGATTTGATCCGAAGGGAGCGTGGCCTGGTGGACAATGTAGCTCAAACTGAACTAACCTGTGGCCCGCGAGAGTTCGTATTTATATCCAATTTTACTATTATTATCATTTCCGAGAAACGTCTCGAACATACGAGGGCGTTCCCTGAACCAAGGACACGCCCGCCGGCAAACTCGATGTAAACAGTCGCGTAACAATCAATCGATATTCGACACTATGAATACCTGCATAAGGTTCGTTATTCCGTGCCTCAAAAATCAACTATCTCGATCGTGGTTCGTGAATAATCAAGAATTTATATTCCATATAATAATCCTACTAATATTATAAACGCGAAAGTTTGGCTAGAGGGATGTTTGTTACTCTTTTACGTAAAAACTACTCAACGAATTTGGATGAAACTTTACAGTAATATAGCTGATACATTAGAATAACACATAGGCTACAATAACATATAATGGCATAAACTAGTCTGTTAAAAATTTTGAAAATAACTGTCTGTCTTTTTATCACTTATGCTTTCACGACTAAACCGCTTCACCGATTTCAATGAAATTAGGAACCTAGATACTCTAACTCTGGAGGAAAGACAAGGGCTACTTTTTACCACAATAGCAGACACAGACGCGGGAGGAGCTGCAGGTAAAAGCTAATTTAAATATTACTATCTATCGTCATGTCTTGAAGACATATAACAATACATGAGATTTTAGAAATTAACGTGCTTAAATTCAAGACATTGTATACGCACAGGTACATAATGAACAGTATTTTCACACACTACGCGTAATTGGTTCATCGGCCCTAAGCTTGTTTTTTTTACACACGGCAGATCTCATTTCCCAGATCAAGGTACGGTTTATGGCCAGTATATTTTATGCTATGGAGTTTAGTAAGTACATAATAATAATATTTGTATTATGAAACTGAAGCATAATTCAAACAAAGTCAAACAATAAATTAAAAAAAAAATCGAACTCAGATCAGCCGCATAACCAATATACAAGTATTTTGCATGGAATCTTTTTCAGCAACCGCTAAAGCCTTTATTTTTTTTTGCGTAATTGGCTAATTAATACCTATGTATTTTGTTTTCACCGCGTGACTCTGAGTTGAAAGATCTCTCTCCCATGCATTTGTTAATTCCCTATTATTGTTTGTTTGTAGAATGTAAATTTGACTAGGGGGGCTGGATTGAAATTAACCTATAAAGCAATAGGTCAAGATGTTATAACTTCGCGCTACGACCAACAAGAGAGCCGAGCGAGTATTTAAATTTTTTTAACCTTTTGAGCGACGCAAAGGAGGTTACGCGAGTAAGCTAGTGTTTATTAGAACAGTATTTATTATAATTTTGATTCAACATATTTAAATATGTTTTAGAGCTTTTTTATCTACCTTAAAGTACTCGTGTAATCGAAAGCAGCGGCTCCAGAATGCAAAATGTAACGCTTTTTTTTAAATTACTTGTACCTTCGAACAATTCTTTAGGCACTTACCAGTAATCTCAAGGCTTTATCTTTGTATGACCTATAAATATTTGTTTCGGAATTTGGGTGTTTTCTACGTATAATATGCATGTATTTACAAAAAAATAATTAAATATGTATTTATATCAATTGTCTAGTACCCATAACACAAACTCTGCTTAGGTTAGGACTAGATGGCGCTGTGTGTAAGATGTCCGAAATATTTATTTTTCAATTTATTTAGGTACCTGGGTTTTGACATAAAAAAAACTGTAGTTTAGAGTAGTTAATACCCATGAGTCAACATCCCAACCGCATACACCTACATATTGTTATTATTCATATTAAGATTTACAGACGAAACGGTTCGTTAATTTTTATTGCCCGAAAGTGTAGCATCTCCGCCATTTCATGCAATACTCGTAAATAGTGCAGGAAATGATCATTTCCCTTCCTGGAATTTAGTTTCGAACCCAACGGGCCATTAAACAGTTTTGTGATTTTTGAAATGTAGATGTTCATGGGTGACGGTATTCGCTTATCATCAGGCGTCGTCTGCGCGTCCCGTCCTATCTGTTTCCCCATGACATAATAAGCTATTTTTTTAAAATCCCTGAACAAGCACTTAATCGAGTAATCATATGCCAAAAACGCCTTACATTATTTAAAAATAAGCTGATACTCTTACACTGCTAGACTGATAATAATCAAAAATAGCTAAGAACCAACATCCGCTTGAGAACTTCAATGCCACAGTCAGGTACACACACAAAGACATTGATGTTAAACTTAAAAAAGTACATTTATACACGAGGATAGTGTCATAACTTTACTTTCTATTATAGGTTTTATTTATTTTTGTATTTTTTCTTTTTTTAAAAAAAAACAACTCCCGCATTAGGAATATACATTCCTGTGTCACGGGGATCTTTACAAACATACATAAAACGGACATAAAGTACACCCAAACTTAGAACAACAATTTATGGATCACACAAAGTGTTGCCCTATGTAGGATTTGAACCCCAACACTTGGCGCAGTAGGAAGTGGTGTGGCGACCACTGAAACCACTAGGCCAACCGTGTAGTCATACACAAAACAACTACTTTCGTACGATAAAGGAGGGTTATGTTTTTCGAGTGTATGTATATATGTGTATTTCTTTAACACGCCCTATAGCTTAAATTTCTTGTCGCATTTTTATGTATGTGGTGTCAATAGATTCGTTCTAGCCGTGAAAGTGACACTGGGTACATAAAAAAAAACAAAATAAAAAAATATACACAGTCGGGTTTCTTTTTTAATAATTTAATACTTGTTAGAATAAAATAATTAACAAATGTGATTAAATAATAATAGATTGCAGTTCTTAATTAGGTCTCATCCAACTGACCGTGTCGTTCGTGTGTGCTAGCTAAGTTTACTAACATGCATCGACTAACCTCTATGACAAATTCTGAAAAAAAAATCATAGGACATTACAATACTTGAAGAATTTTCTGATTTATAAGATACAGACTGTTAATAATTATCTTACATTCTAAGCATCTCTAAGTATAAGGAAATTCCAAATTCAAAATAATTTTTTTACCCGACTGCGAAAGAAAGAGGGTTATGTTTTTCGAGTGTATGTATGTGGGTTGTCGTATTTATCTTTGAGTGGTATCAATAGATTTATTCTTAGTCGTGAGAATGGCATTGAGTAAATGAAAATAAAAGAACCTGAATTTAATAAAGATGGCAGATATTGACTCAATCAGGTTTTTTTAAATAATTGTTACTTGTTTTTAAAACATTGTCATTTGTTTGCCCGCTTTTCCACTAAATGCGATTTTATTTGTGTTTTTGGTTAAAAAGAAAAGTATGCACATGGAACACCTTTGTGTAATTTACTTTGATTTCATCATTAAAAAGAAGCCAACCATGAGAAAGAAGCCGTTTTGATATTGAACTGGCTAAGACAGTAGATTTAGTTTTAGTGATAAACTGATCTAGTTTACCAATATATAAAATTAAAGTGTCTGTTTATATTTTCAAATTATCAGCTTTTTACTAATAATAATAACAAATAATTATATTGAGCATCTAACACACAACGCCATCTAGTCCAAAGATAAGCAAAGCTTGTGTTATGGGTATTAGATAGCTGATAAAAATACATGCATACTTTTTTTTGTAAATACATACATATTATACATAGAACCAAATTCCGGAACAAATACTTCACACAAACATATGGTCCGACCGTGAATGGAATCGAACCTAAGCACAGCAGTCGTATACGATACCGCTGCGCCAGCGCTGCTGTTAAAGACACATGAAAGTAAATATGTACTTAGCTACATAAACCATCAATTTTTATTTTTTTTGTCTTTCCGTTTGTTCCGGCTAATCTCTGTAACTACAGAATGGGACTTTCACTAACAGATAGCTGTTATTATAAGGAGTAACTTAAGCTAACTTTTATTCTAGAAACCAGCTGAACCCTGCCTTTGTGACCATGGTTATTATTGTAAGTGTGCTAAAGACCTTTACGGCAACGTCCGCGGGCAACCCCTCAGGGCACAGCTAGTCTATAGAAATAAATAAAATTGAAGTGTCTGTTTGTACTTTCAAATAAACAATATATGTTATATCTTATTATGGTTGCATAATTAACTTTTATCCTCCTTAAGTTAAAACAACTTCTACTCAATTTTCCTCCCGTCCTACATTTCTTTTTAGTTATTTCATTTTAATCATTCTTAATTTCTTGTTACGGTTATATTTTAAAAGATATTTTGGCTACTAATATTACTTCGACACTAAATTTGGACACTGCACTAATGATTTTATATAAAATTCATATTATCTTGTCAAAAATAAATTGACGCCTTTTATAAATAGATACAAGTGATTAACATTGAGTTAATTTCTATTGCCGTTATAATTTGGGTAGGAGCCTAAACATTTTTTTTTCTCAACTTGTGTTCCGAACATCTACTGTTCATATGCCTAATATTTTTTACTGTGACTTAAAGGGATTCAAGAAATATAACATCTAATGCACTAAGGTTTGCAGTAAGAAGCATAAATACAAAGGATTTTTTTTACTATACAAGTAAAAAACGAGAGAATATTGAAAATTTTCTTAATGCGGCGACACCAAGACGTAATGATACAAAAACATATTTCACTTACATCTAGCAAAGACACATCGGACGACGGAGTGATTGCTACTACTATGTCCGTTTTGCCGAGGTCCGTCAGCCATCATCATCAAGCACGGTTCTCATTTTTACCCGACTACGAAGAAGCCAAAAGGAAGGGTACCTAATAATTTTGGTAGTTTATGTTTGTACATATTTACCGTGACAGAGCCACGCTTCGGCACGTATGGGCCAGCTCGACCGGAGTGATACCACGGCCTCGCAGGAAACCAGAGTGAAACAGCGCATGCGCTGTGTTTTACCGAGTGAATGAGGATACCGGAGGCCCATACACCAACCCCTCTTCCTATGCCCCTCCCCATCTTCCTTAGGCCGGCAATGCACTTGTGACACCTCTGGTGTTGCAGGTGTCCATGGGCGGCGGTAATTGCGTGCTATCCTTTGATACGTATGCTCATTTGCCCCCTATTCCATAAAAAAGGATGAAAGTACTGTAGAAAACAAGAAAATTTTGGTATAAATCTTTGTGGAAGAACGGGTGGCTTGTCCCTCCAACACAAGGGTAAGTGAACATGCCTGGTGAGCCACTGCCCAACGGCTGATGTTGGGTTGTTGAATATATGCTAATTGACGCAAGGATTTCTATTGCGCGATTCAGAATGGATAGTTTCATCGTACCATACGCTACTCCGTAGTTCAGTGTATCTTCGGTATATGGCGTTATCATATGTTCCTCCTTTCTAAGAAGAAGCATATGTCCGGCAGTGCCTACGTAAGTACGAGTTTTCTGTCTACGAATGAACCCTGTGGTCTTTGTAAACTTTTATAAGAAGCATGACATTATGTAAATGTGGACTAAATATATTGAGCAACCGGTTGCCTGTTCCTTACAATATAGAGGAGTCAGTCAAGAACAAACCCAGTTTAAGTGAGCACGTGAAACCATTTTAATATAAATTACCCCTTATGAGGCCAGTCCCAAACTTATTTTGAATTGAGAAGGCACTTGAAATCCACACAGTACCATTGGTCGAAAGACCAAAGAGGCTGTGTTGGCTGTGTATTGCTGTGCACAGCTAACTGTCTGTTTTAATTCTTTTTCTCTTAATTTTTCCCACTTTAAATTTTGGGCTTCATTTTTAAAATGATTTTGAGTTTGCTTAGAATTTTTTTTTTCATTTTAACTTGGTTTCTATTTAAACTTGATCATTAGTTCATTCTAATGATCTAATGTTCAAGTTTAAATAGAATCTAAGATCTATCTTGTATTCATTTAATTTTGTATCCGATATTCACGATTTACTTTTTTTTAGAAACGAGGTGATCCGACAAAGAACCAGGGTCATCGACGTAGCCCACAGGATTAGCAAGCTGAAGTGGCAGTGGGCTGGCCACATTTGCCGAAGAACCGATAACCGTTGGGGTAAACGAGTTCTTAAGTGGAGACCGCGTCTCGGCAAACGTAGTGTAGGACGTCCACAAGTCAGGTGGAGCGATGATTTGCGCAAGACGGCTGGCAGGAGCTGGATGCGAGAAGCCATAGATCGAACTAAGTGGCGTGAAATTGGAGAGGCCTATGTCCAGCAGTGGACTGCGATAGGCTGATGATGATGATGAAACTGAGGGCTCCTTAGGGATTTTTTAATGTACACATCTTGGTGGCTATATAGCTTAATATTAATATAGTAAAATTTGGATAAGTTATATATAGCATAGAGAGATTCAAGATTCATGGCCGTATATTGTCTTATCCGCGTCACCGGCTATACAAATTTTAAAAACGTGTTGTTACAAAATCATTAATATTTTTGCTAACCAAAAAAGACAACGCCTACACAGGCTCAAATATACTGAATACACATGAGAAATTACTAATGTGTGCAGGGGTGGCATGTCATGGAACTAATCGTATGGAAAACCTACACGGCTGGCTCGGCTCGCTTTCGACGGCTATATATAACTGCCACCCCTGTGCGACATCCGACAACTTGCGACTCATTGGGACGAACACTTACGCCTTTAAACTTCAAATAGAGTGTCAACTTGGGTCGAGGTATTATGGTCGAGGTCCAGTGAGCTTCTTTTTTTGAACGTTGTCAAAAAGTTATAGTTATTATGAAATTTATATTATCAAGACTGGGATCATTTCTTATTAATCATTATAAAAAGGAAATATAAATTGTATCTTACAAAGTCATTCGCTTGCACTAACTTGTATGTATTTTGCATTGAAATGTATAAAAATAGATTTTCTAAGGATTATGTATGGTTTAAATGCAGTTCGGAATAGAAAAGTGAATCAGGTATATATTAGTAATGGTTTAAATGCAGTTCGGAATAGAAAAGTGAATCAGGTATATATTAGTAATGATTGGTAAGGATCTTTACGCACGTGACTTTGCCAGCGTGGTGGCGCAGCGGTAGCGTAAGCGATTCCTGTTCTTGAGGTCTCGGGTTCGATTCCTGGGTCAGATCAAATGTTTGTGCCCAAGTGGTTCTTCTCGTAGACCAAAGTAAGGGGTCTTGGGGTAACTTCTCCAGGTCCATAGCCTGTTTAAGTGATGTTCTACACCACCTGTAACTACAGGTGGGTCATTGGGTTAAGCCCTAAAGGGCCTCTTAGTAGCTTCAGGTATTTATGGTTTCTTCAGTGCGACCTGTACTTAGCGAGGTCGAGCTCCTATGGGTGTAGACCCAAAAGAGCGCCCATCAGCCAGCACTAGGTCGGGGGTTGTAGATGAATAGGCACTAGTTAGTTCGGGAGTAGTTGGCACGGAGATGAGGTCTCGTGGCAGGCAATACCTGTCCGGTGGTCGCCGATGGTAGGGCGCGAGCTCTCGCAGGTGGCGAACTTGCGATCCGTCAGCACGCACGAACAGGTTAGTGCTCAGGTGTTCTACAAAGTCGTCCAGGCTCTCCATGCGCAGGTCCCTGGAGATCGTCCTGTTCCGCACAAAGCGGGGGGCGTTTGCAAGGGTGCGTAGTGCGAGCGACTGCTGCGCACGTAGCCGGCGGCGATTCGTTTCGGAGACGAGGGAGAACCAGGCCGGGGCACCATAGGTCAGTCGAGTGCGAATGTACGTCTTGTACACCCCGAGCTTCGCGCGGAGTGGCAATCTGGAGGACAATACGGGCCGCAGAAGGCAACGTGCTACACGAACCTGTGCAACGATGTTGTTGACGTGAGGCCTCATGGAGAGGGTGCGGTCGATGGTCACGCCGAGGTATTTCACCGTCGCGGACCACTCGATATTCTGCCCCATGAGCTTCAACTGTGGCAGTTTCACAGTCCCAGCTTCAACTGTGGCAGTTTCACAGTCCCAATGTTTGTGTGATCTACAAATGTTTGTTTCGGAGTTTGGAGATGTTTTCTATGTATGATATGTATGTATTTACAAAAAAAAGTATATATGTATTATATCAGTTGTCTAGTATCCATATTACAAGCTTTGCTTAATTTGGGACAAGATGGCGTTGTGTGTTAGATGTACGAAATATTTATTTATTTATTTAATATCTATACAACACAGTTCAATCATTTTTGGGAAAACCACAGATTATGCTTTTAATATGAACACTGAAATGAAGAACTATCTCCACTCATTTCGATCGCTGAGTAACCGTAGTTGATGGAACTAAAACGGAACTAAAGCCTGATACCAACCTAGATTTCACCAACCGTCCATTAACAACGGATTCCTTGGCTGGTTACTTTTAAAAGGATTTAATTCTAGTATTCAGGAAAAACAATCACAACAAATTTAGGACTAATTTCTTGAATCACGCACAGGTCTCCATGACGGGGAAGTCCCGGCTGGTGTAGACACACGTTGTAGTTGTACACGAACATTGTCTTGCATTGACTGGTACAGGTGTCAAGTTTTACACAGATCTTTATTTTAGCAACTGCGAATTGAAATCATTAATTCCAATATTCTGAGTCATAAAATTAATAAGCAAATTACTTATCTCCTGAGAGTCATGAGGCCAAGTATCCAAATGATGAGTGTTGTTGCTATCCTATATAAACCCAGCAAAGAATTTTAGTCCAGCAGTCAAATAATTAAAAGTGTTTAATCATAAATGTATTTTACGACGAGGCGCTCATAGCCCAGTTGCACTCGGTGTTTAGAAACAATCACCGAGGGTAAGCAACGACGGCGCGGTCAGTACCTGGATGGGTGACCACTAGTGGCATGTTATCATGAGCGTCTCCGTGATTCGGAGGTCACGTTAAGCAGTCGGTCCCGGTTGTTATCATAGGATAACAGTCGTGAAGCTTAGTTGGAGGCCTTTGGGCGGCTTGAAAACATCCGGCGGTAAGATTACGTAGCCACAACGTTGTCTTGCCAGTCCCCAACCCGCACTTGGCCAGCGTGGGGACGTATGGCCTTAACCCTCTCCTGAGAGGAGACCCGAGCCCAGCCGTGGGACGTTATGGGTTGTTGATGATGTTGATGTATTTTACGATTGCATGTCTGTTGACGTTCGAAACATTTTTTTGTTACACGAGCTCGTGGAAAACTTCTCAACTCTTTTAGTGTGAAGGTGCTCTGAAACGTTTTCGACTTTAATGTAAAGTTATCAGCAATTACAAATACACATGTTTTTTTATGTTATACTTAAAAACTGGGAAGAAACTAACGTCCAAGATACCGACCCGGCCTACTTTACACCTTAGTTGTACACACCCAGCTTAAGTTACCCATCATAACATATGCCTGCTTAAAAACAAATTGTATTGTCGTGATGGTTGTATTATATCAATAAAGATTATTATTATTAATAATAACTAGTAAATGTAGTTGCACATCTTTGCATTTGCATCGTGCATCGCTGGGAGACGTGTGTAGAGTTCAAGCAGACAATGTAAAAAATAAAAAATAAGGAAAAATGAAGAAACGTTTCGGAAAATTTTCATACTCATTTGTCAAATGCCGTTTGTTGAAACAATGAAGCAGCGGGCTATATCTTGTTTTGAAGTCTATTTTAGTGTGGATTTACGATCACCAACCACAATAGGTATAAAAAATACGTTATTAAAAAAATAGTAGATACCTAAAAAAAATTTCGTTTGTTAAAAAAACGTAGAGCATTATTCTTTAACCACATTTTTTAAATTATTCCTCTTTGATAAATAGCGCGCGTAGCGAAGCTTGTCTATTTAAAAATTTCAAAACGTAGTAACGTAGCAAACCAAGACTTAGACTAGACCAAGCGTATTCATCATCATCATCAGCCTATCGCAGTCCACTGCTGGACACAGGCCTCTCCAATTTTACGCCACTTAATTCGATTTATGGCTCGCATCCAGCTCCTGCCAGCCGTCTTGCGCAAATCATCGCTCCACCTGGCCTGTGGACGTCCTACACTACGTTTGCCGAGACGCGGTCTCCACCCAACTCCCAGTCCCACTCGTTTACCCCAACAGTTATCGGTTCTTCGGGAAATGTGGGCAGCCCACTGCCACTTCAGCTTGCTAATCCTGTGGGCTACGTCGATGACCCTGGTTCTTTGTCGGATCACCTCGTTTCTGATGCGATCCCTGAGAGAAACGCCGAGCATAGCCCTCTCCATAGCACGCTGAGTGACTTTGAAGTTATGGACCAGTCGAACCGTAAGTGTCCACGTTTCGGCTCCGTATGTCATTACGGGTAGGACGCACGCATTGAAGACTTTCGTCTTTAGGCACTGTGGGATCGACGTATTAAATGTACATATTTCTACTATTCTATTAACTTCTGTCCGTTTGATGACGTATTAAAAATAATGCAGTGGTCATCGCAAGAGTTGACTAATGGAGCAAACTAAGCAGGACAACAGCACTGCAAAGAAAATTAAAACGTAAACAGACCCTATGCCAAACGCGCCTGGCCAATGTTGTATAGTAAGTGTTGCTGTTGACGCAAAGATGATTCCTACTATTATATTAGACCCTCTTAGGTTTTAGGCAGGAAGCCAACAGTCATTAAACAGCCATTCAATTCTAAAGCAATATGATTTTACTAGATTTTAGACCCTTTTTTTACGTATGGAAACCCCCGCGGGCTTTTACCCCACCGGTGTTTGCGGCGTGGCGGTGTGTCGGAATCGAACTGACTAAAACCACACGGTGTGCCACTCTGCGTCTGAGACGGCAGGGATCCGGGAACCGCTTTCTTACGCTATCCGGATTCTTGCGCCATCCGGATTACTAGATAAGCCCTGTGTTAACAGCAGCATAACTTCACCCGCATTTCATCGGACGATTTTTTTTAAACCTAATCTATTCTCAAATCCTCAGGAATTTTATTAAAACCTGTTCAGCCGTCTAGTAGGAGTTTAGTCACATCCACACGCACAGAAAAATTATATATACGTATGTAGTGTTGAGGAAACTGCCACGTTGGTCTAGTGGTTAGCGTAAGCGACTGCAGATCAAGAGTTCTCGGGTCGTTTCCCGGTTCGGACTGCTGTTGGGTTTGCATACAAGAAATTCTTAATAGCAGCTTCGAGTATGGAAGTTGGCGGTGTTTCCCGCCCCTGCCTCGAAGAGCACGTTAAGCCGTCGGTCCTGATTGTCATGAAAATCTATGGCAATCGTTATTGGAAAGTCACTGCCCTCAAATATACTGACAACTAGTTCGTCCTTCAAATTCAGTTCACCCTAAGGGTTGCGGAAGTCTGATGCCAGTCGCTCCGTGTAAAAACTGAAATTCAGGTACAACCGGTTGAACTAGTAGCTGACCCAAAATCTTGGGAATAATAAAGGCTAAGAAGATGATGATGGACGTAGTGTTGAGGGATACCAGTAAAGCCAACTTAGAACCAATAAATTAGAGTGCTATCTCATTCAGTCTTCTCTTTCTCTCCCTAATACATTCGTTCAAAAACAAAACGGTGTTGCAATTATTTAAATTATTTAAGAAAACTAAATCCTAAACGTATATGTATATAAAGATATATATTTCTGAACAGATATGTGATTACTGATCCAGACTGTTACGCTTCAATCAATCAACAACCCATAATGTCCCACTGCCGGACTCGGGTCTCGTCTCAGGAGAGGGTTAAGGCCATACGTCCCCACGCTGGCCAAGTGCGGGTTGGGGACTGGCAAGAATACGTTGTGGCTACGTAAATCTTGCCGTTGGATGTTTTTTAAGCCGCCCGAAGGCCTCCAACTAAGCTTCACGACTGTTATCGTATGATAACAACCGGGACCCACTGCTTAACGTGACCTCCAAAGCACGGAGACGCTCATGGTAACATGCCACCAGCGGTCACCCATCTAGGTACTAACCGCGCCGTCGTTGCTTGCCCTCGCTGATTGTTTCTAATCACCGAGTGCAACTGGGCTATGAGCGCCTAAAAGCTTCAGATCCGTTCAATTACCACCCCAATATAAATGACTGTAGTGTGATCACTACAGTCATTTATATTATATATGATCAATTCTTCATTGCAATTATCATTGTTAGGGTCTGATTACTAAAGTGATAGCTCTGTTGCTGATCTCTAAAAGATGTATGAGGTTATTGTTATTACAGTACCGAGAATGTTTTGTACCATTGCTTCACTTTTTGAAAGTGTGCTCTAATGGATTTTCAAACTAGTAGAAAGATCTTAAATTAAGCAGGCAAGTTAAAAAAAGCTACAATTTTTTTAAAACTAAGACCAACACTTCCCTAGAGTTATTCGAAACTGGCGATTGACGCAACTGGTGTAAACTTAAAGTGCAGTATTTGATTTCGATCAAATTAAATACAAGTAGGTCACAGGTGTCACAAGCATTCCTTCTGATTTCTAGTAAGCAATACAATTCAGGATTATTCATTTGTACTGTTCTTATGTAGGTATAGTAATCCTGATTGCCGGAGCCATAAGTAGTGTCGTTCGATTTCCATACAAGACAAATAATTATTGTGATCGCTTAAACTCTAATAAGTTTGGAATTAGATAACTGTATTTGAATTGTTCTAAACAAAAAACAATTACTGGTCGCTAAGATTATGCAATGTGTAAGTTGTCACCAGAATCTATTCCCCTTGTCCTTCCGCATGAAGGTGCTGTTACGATCTTAAAAGAGAACAGTATGCCGATTACCTAAGTAAAATAAAAATATACCATGCTGCCTATGAAACGATTGCGATGAAGCCTCTAACAAAGAGTTGGTCAATCTGATAATACTGAACAATTGTAATGATTTAAGTGTAGCGTTGTGTGTGTCAGCGCCAGTGGCGTCTGGCGGTCGGGCAGCGCCGCACGGATGCTGCGCCTCTTAAAATTGTAAACAAGAGCTTTTTCGATTGGTGGGCGGCACCGCGCAAGCGCAATGTGATGTGATCTTGCACCAACGTCTAAAACATTTTTTAAATGATCAAATTTTGAGCAACAAAATTCTGTTTTCCAACGAATTATTTATATAAAAACTAAAATTGTATTATATATTATACCTTTCCTAATAAGAAAATTTAAAAGGAATGAATTTTTAGAAGCAGTCCCTGAAAGTGGACAGTGATTATTTACTTTGTAGTTTATTTATATTTTTCAGCTATTTTTGTTCATTTACTTATTGTACATGAGGTAGGTGGACCATTGAAGGAAGAATGAATAAACAAAAGAAACAAAATATTATAGTTAACTCTTTGTTTTCATTGTGTATCATATACATTTAATATTTTTATTTTAAGCATAATTACCATCTATTAAACTTAGCTTTTGTTATGCTCCTCCAAACAGCCTTGCAAGGAACAGGGCTCCATACAAGGCCAATAATAATCAGTTATAAAAACTAGAGCTGTAGTAATCAGAATATCCGCTTTTAATAGCCCTTTGCTTGATGGATGTAACGCGGGCTATCGACGAGATCAACAAGGACCTTGAGTTCATAAAATCCTGGTCAATGAGATTTGCTTGATGGATGTAACGCGGGCTATCGACGAGATCAACAGGGACCTTGAGTTCATAAAATCCTGGTCAATGAGATTTGCTTGATGGATGTAAATCCGTCTAAATGCCAGGCAATCATAGTTGGCAGCAAAGGTTTAATGAGCAGATTGGATATTTATCGGCTCAACTCTTGATTGGCGAGCTCAAGTTACGTGTGTTAGCCAGAAAGTAACTGGAAATATTCGTATATTGTATCGTCTCAAGAACTTCCTGCCTCCTAAAACTAAAATTACACTCATGCAGTCCTTAATCATTCCTATAATCGATTATGGTGATGTGTGTTACTTTGACTTGAATGCAGACCTCCTTAATAAGCTTGACCGTCTTCTCAATAACTGCATTCGATACATTTTTAATCTTCATAAGTATGATCACGTATCTGCTTTGCGTTCCCAGTTAAGGTGGTTACCTATACGCCTACGGCGCCACCAACGAGCACTTACTTTCCTATTTTCATTTCTTAACTCATCATCGTTACCTGCCTACCTTGCTCCATATTTCCGATACCTGTGCTCTAATCACGACAGAAATCTTCGTTCAGTTAATAATCTGCTTCTCTCATGTCCCTCTCACAATTCTGATTTCATGAACTGTTCGTTCTTTGTTCAAGCAGTGCTGCTCTGGAATGCGCTCCCGCTCGAAGTCAGGATGTCCACCAACCGATTACCCTTTAAAAAGAAATTACATGAGCTTCTTCTAACTGAAATGGCAGAACAATCTAATCCATAACATACTTCACGTTACAGGGTTTTATAGTATATAAACAAATGTAGTATTTATGTTGGTGTTAACCTATTATACATTATATATATTTATATATGTACGTTATATTTAAGTCTATGTGTGTATATATACATTTAAATAAATTGTGAACTGTATATGTCTTATAAGTATGTTACCTCTGTGCACCTACCTTACAAACTATCTACATCACCCGAAGGTTGACTGGAAGAGCATGTCTTGGGCATTAAGACCGCCGATGTACAATGTAGTGCATAAAGTTTATAAATAAAAAAAAATAAAAATAAAACTACAATAAAAGCTCTTTAATTTCAATGAAACATAAAATGCTTAACATATTAATATTTTCTTTAAAAAAACTCAACGAATATAAGGAATATTCGTTGAGTTTTTTTACCACCATCGTATAACTTACAAGATATTAATGAAATTTATATTTTAATGAATATATAAATTAGTATTATGTCGATAGAAAATAAGTTGCTAATGCGTTTTAGTATAAAATTATATTAAAAAAAAATTAATCATAATGGCTTATGGGTCCGTTTTTTGTAGGGCTAGAATATTCCTAAGAATAATGAACTAACAATTAGCATGTTTATGACAAGCTTTCTTTATTATATTAAAAAAACAATAGTTATTTCATTTAAACTAAGTACTTTAATTATTGCAGTCACAATTATATAAAATCGACCATTCCTAAGACTTTAAAAGGAAAACATAAGAAACTATGAACATATTTAACACACAACAATATCAGAAACAAACTTTTAAACTAGAAAGGATAATATTTTTTATAAAATATGAAATAGCGACGCGAGCAACTCGTCACCGCTTCCATGTCCTTAAATTTGATGCAGCCAAGTGTGAGCTCAAAGAATTTGTCACCACATGACAATAACTATGACTTTTTTATAGTTGGCCTTCACCTTTTTTTGCTTTGTTAAAAATTAAGAAATCTAATTGTCAGTAAAAAAACAACGTAACTGAAGTCTGAATATATTTTGAGAAATAACCTTTAGCATTAGTATTAGACCGACTTTTTAAAAATAATGTTTTACTCACTAATTAATAATTGTATTTTTGTCTAAAGGAGTTAAAAAATTTATTTTGTTCAACTATTCATTTAGCCTGATGCACATAGAAGAATTTACTGCCTCATGTAGTAGCCTGAATATAGCTTCGTTTATTTCTTGTTTGCCTAAATTTGAAGCCCATTAGACACGGAATATTCAAAATTTTCACAGGGAAGTTTTTTTTTAATAATATTACGAAGCAATTTCATAATGAAAGTATAACATTACTTAGGAAAATGTAATATAAATACGTAAAAATGGATGGCAACGGAAGTAAAAAATAAATCTAAAAGATCTCTTCACTCTATAATCCCAGTAGGAGGTCCGAATTATTGATGAATGTTTTCTTGTATGCCGCAAGTACAAGGTTGGGTCTTGCGGAAAATCGCGGCTGAGGTGTACGTAACGGACATGCGCGCGGCTCTGTGCGGAGGGTCGGAGGGCCGGGGGCAGGGGCGAGGCTAGTTCGCGGGCCCACCGAGGCGCGAGCAGCAGACGCGCCGCGATGATTGGCTGCGACAGCCGCTCCAGGAGTGCGGCGCGCGCTTTGGCGCCGCGGCATGAGTAGCGCGCAGTTCCGGCCCGGCCCGCGCGCCCGCCATGGCGCAGGCCGCGCCCGCGCCCCATCGCACCCACTCCTTCGTGAAGAAGACCTTCCACAAGCCCACGTACTGCCACCACTGCTCGGACCTCCTGTGGGGCCTCATCGGGCAGNCTACGGGCTACGGCTGCGAAGGTACGCGTCGCGCATGCGCCCCTGGCGCGTCGATACCGTGTGAGCGCGCGGCCGCTGCCGGCACGACCAGCGCGTTATGCAACCCGGAGCCTGCGGCCGGTGCCGGGCGTGTCCGTTCCCGGTTCGGCCGCCCGCCCCGATCGATACGCCCCGGCGCCCGGCCCTCGGCTCCGGCCGCTCCTCGCCCGCCCGTTCACGTGCACGACTCGCGTGCCCGCACCTATCGCCTTGCACTTGAAATTTCAAGGACGAGGCGCCTGAATTTTATGACTTCGTGGAGACATGGCACATCCAACCAAAGGCTCGATGTGCCTAATGGCGGGGCTAGGGGGTTAGTCACCAGGGTAGGTTTAGATCAGCTGAAAGTCGAAGGTGACATTGGCAAAACGAGTGTGAATTTTGGAGCATATCGATCGATATGTTTTGTAAGAGGTTTTTTCATAGCGGCTCGGCGCGGGGCGGGGCGCGGATGCATCCCCCGCTCGTGTACCCTTAACCCTAAGCTCGATGTTATGATCATGACAGTTCCCTGTGGTGGTAAGTGACCATTATATACGCAGGACACGACTTCATCCCAGCCTGGTAAATTTGATAATTAAATGAGACTACATATTGGTTTTGCGCATTTCGAATTGGTACTTTAATGTAACTTTTCTATTACGCGCACAAACAAGTTTGTATTTTAAGATAATAAGTAACTAGGTACCTATTCCTATATAATTACCAAATAACTTTTTAAAAGAACCTCTAACGTACTTTACTAATCTTAATATTTCACATTAAATAATTCAGACTTTAGTAACGTTATTAAAATGTATAGTATCAATATTTTATTTATTCTACATCAAAAACTACGGTAAATACTAAATATATTGAGTACCCATATTCTCGTAAATTCTTCCGGGTATTATCGCATACAACATTATTTATAAGGAAAACGTGTTGAAATATTTTCTCCAAATAAGTTCTCTAAGTTGTTAGAATTAAAAAGACCGGTATACAATTATTCCTTAACGATTCTAAATATGACTTATAGTCAAACTAATTTGTTACAATTTTGCATGTTACGCGGCTATACTCGTGCTGCGTGGCTTATTGATCAACGTCTGGTCCCTCGAGGATTAGTTTGAGAGAACAGGACAGCCACAGTTAAGACTTGGACGCATTTACTGTAACCGAATTACATTTTCCCTCTCCCTTTAATAGTTTATTACAAAGAGACGAAGTACGAGTATATTTTTCGTTTAGTGTACCAGTTACAGTCAAATATAATTGATTTCATATAACATAAAAAGTAGGCAACGTCTTTAATTAATTCATTTTTGAAATAAAATTGTAGAATAGCAATGCGTTAGTGATGTCACGATTTAAAACAAATATTCAATAGGTGATTATGTCCATTCAATAGTGTTGTGTATTTATTAATATATATGTTTTCAATCCTTACAAGATAAACGATCATACGTTAAACTAAATCAATAACTAATGCAATCAAACCTTATTAGAACATTATTTTGATAAAATCATTGTTTGTTAAAAATCGCACCCATAAAGTTCAGGTTATGTAACAGTCGCCCAATATGACCAATTACACTTATTTGCTAAAACCTAATTACCCATATTTTCGCTTCCGCTTTATTGACCCGCCGTCGACGAACTTCAAAAGCAATATTATTTTATTTTAAATTTCTTTAAAGTTCCTTTTAACTGATATTCTACTGCGCTGCTGTAAGGTCAAACATAAAAATAAAACAAAATTATTGATCTTTATCCTTAAGTTCCATTCTATTCTGGGCACCCTCTTCTTAATGTGTTATTTGTCTTTCTAATGTATACATCTATATATCTAATAAGAACATTGAAATTTAGACCTTCTACTTTTTCATATATGGTAGTGGACTTTCTGCTTATTAAATTAAGGTGGTATTCAACTAATTAATTTCTACAATTAAAATCAAAATAGTAGTTTTTCTCTCACGAATCGAAATCTTAAATCATTTTTCTAAGGTATTTTACGGCTTAAACACGAATTTTTGATCATTCAGAAAAAACTCTACTTTACGGGTAAAGCTATCTAACCGTATCTTGTAACTAGCGGCCATATTTTTAAAATGGTCTATTTCAGAAAACTCAACGTCTATTGACGAAATTCAAATAAGACCCGGTAGAAAAATACAAGACACTCCCTTCTGCCACAGCCAATATTGGAATAGTTGTTGTCGAAATATCGAGTGAAGTCCAGTGTTGTGGCCATCTGGAGGGTAAGGTCAAATTGGTTTCGAAGAAGCTTGGGGTGCTCAATAAATCGAGACGGTATTTCACTCTGGCCCACCGCCTACTACTTTATAACAGTTTCGGCCTCATATGGAATACTGTTCTCATTTTTGAATAAGGGCACTCCAGAGATGTGCATCTTCTATCACATTTGCTATGGGAGTGCTCCGAAGGATTGTTCGAATTGATCCCTGCTGGCTCCTCCCACCATCGTCCTATTCGACAGCACTTTCATCCCCATCATTTAGATGGTTGGCAGCCCACAACTGTGCGTTTTTCCAGAACTTGTCTGATTCGCACATCAAAATTTGTGGAATGAACTAACGCCTGCGGTATTCCCGGACCAATACAACCTTCAAACATCAAAAAAAAGAGCGTATTCCTTCTTAAAAGGCCGGTAACGCACTTATAAGACCTCTGGTGTTGCGGGTATCTATGGGCGACGGTAATCGCTTTTGTTTACTATTTTGCACCCTATAAAAAAACGATGCTGTCAAGCAAGAACAACGTTTACCATCAGACTAATTTTAAAACTGTTTTAAGTTTATAAAAATACTGATAAATATCTACTCTATAGGCTTCAATTATAGCTATTTCAATATTATAGGTAATCTTCTGATAAACAATTGTTTAGAATCTTTTAGGGGCACTTTACAATTTGAAGCTCAAGAAAGTGAAGATTTTTCATATACCATTGCGGTACAGATTGTAATTCCAAAATGCTAGTAGTGTCATAGTACCGTGCTTATAATCTCCCTAAGTAATTTATGAAATACCTTATTAGCTGACATTAGGAATTTAGATAACTAACAATTAGTATTTATATTTAAAATACTAATGGTTAGTTGTTTAGAGATGCTAGATCTTTTTTTATATTTTTGTACCTGGATGGGTGACCACTGTTGGCATGATACCATGATCGGCTCCGTGATTCGGAGGTCACGATAAGCAGTCGATCCCGGTTATTGTTATCCCGGTATTATAGGATTTAACAGTCGTGAACCTTAGTTGGAGGCCTTTTGGCGGTTTAAAAACACAATGACAAAATAACGTAGCCCCAATATTGTCTTGCCAGTCCTTAACCCGCACTTGGCCAGTCTGGGGACGTATGGCCTTAATCCTCTCTAAGAGGAGACCTGAGCGCAGTAGTAGGACATTATGGATTGTTGATGTTGATTAGCATGTTTATTAAAAACCTTATTATTAGTTATTATTAAACCATATTATCATTGGAATCTGTAGATTCCAAGAACATAAACGATTGTACCTGCTGGCCACAGATCACAGTTGTAGAGTTGAAATGCATGATTAACCTTTCATTAGTACCAAAAGCTCGACTTTGGATGAAGTTAAATTTCTTCTTCTCTTGATGAAATGGCAACCAGCTAATCAGTTATTTCTGCCAGTGTGAAGTGCTTAAAGTCTTCGAGTCTTCAAGTCTTAGTTGTGATGAAAATAATGATAAAAACTATAAAAAAGTGTGGATGAGATGAAATGGGGACCCATCTTTTTGCGATAAAAAACTAAATACGATCTCCGAAGTTAATTTTATTAGATGATCCTAACTTTTGGCATAAACATTACTGTACACAAGAATTAAGTATCGACTTTTTTATACTGACCAAAATTACTCGTTTTTTTCTTTCATTGGATGACTAGTGAAAATCAACTAATAACTACATTATTTGAGCGCGATTGATTGAAGTTCTGCTTTCCAACCTTCTTTATAACCAACGCTAAAAACATTGCATGAAACTTGCGAGCATATTTTAACTTCAAGACATATATTTAACGATTACTAGATCATAGACTACGAAATTTAATAAATAACTCTAACTTACAATAAACTTAAAGCAAGTTGCCGTAGCTTTGTGTAGAACGAAGTATCAATTAATTCAAAACTAAAAAATAATAATTAAAACATCTAAGAAACAATAAACACGTAATTATTGAACCAATCAGCATCTGTATTAATTAATAAACTCATTCAAATATCTACCATAAATATTATAATCAAATATATTCATTGAAATACATAAATGTACAGTATTTTCAAATATTTAATTACATTCAAATGGATTAACATAGCCATAATACACAGACTAGATATTTATATGTTCTCCTTTTCATAGAATCGTAATTTTAAATGTTATGTAATTTGCACTAGGCGTAATATGTTTTTTCAAACAGTTCATTCTAATGTAAGTAAAATTTTTACTTTTAGATTTTAACTTAAAGCTTGTAAATTATTTATACTCATATCACAATTATAGATTGTGCAAATTTCAGTGAGAGCTTATCGCCACGTTGAACGCGGTCACCATTGTAACAAAGTATAGGTAATCAATTTAACGTGTCAACTACTAAATTTTCGATACTAAATATATTTGTGCTTATTTAAATTAATTGTAGTATTTATGAAAACCAATATAATTATACCATTATAGCTATCATTTTTATTAAGTGCACCTACCTCAACTTCTCTCTGCATCGCTCAATCTGTCGACTGGCAGAGAATGCCTTAGATATTATAAGTCCGTCGACATGTATTTGTGCTAAAACTATACAGTTATGTAAATATAGATTAAAACTCAAAAAATACGCTTACAATAGACGGTTACAAACTAACAATCAAACATACAGGTGAAGCGAATAAAAGTATTTTTTAAAAGAAGTTTTTTGTTACCAAGATAGAGACAATCAATAATAATAAATCATAAAATTATATGAAAAATGCTCCATCTGTTCACTTACTTCAGCCTCGTCGATCATTGCATATCGATGCAACATTAAAACTAACTTACTTAGTTTTAAAATTAATAGAAATTTTCATTGATTATGAAAATGCTTTTCTAAACATGGGGGAGCCACGCTACGGCATGCATGCATGGATGGGCCGATCCGAAGTGATACCACGACCTCATACAAAATCGGTGTGAAACAGCGCCTACTCTGTGTTTCACCGAGTGAGTGAGGATACCGGAGGCCCAATAACCCCAACCCCTTCCCCCAAAGGCCGGCAACGTACTTGTGACTGGTGTCTTAGGGCGACGGTAATCGCTTACCAACAGGCGATACGTCTGCTCGTTTGCCCCCTAAACCATAAAAAAACATAATTCAATGTATTCCTTAAAACCAATTAAAAAGAAATGAATACAACGTCTAATTGGAAAAGAATGGGTTTTATCATATAAAATACGTCCTTGGTTCATATGGCTTTTAAAAAGCATGCTAATCAACATCAACAACCCATAATGTCCCACTGCTGGGCTCGGGTCGTCCCCACGCTGGCCAAGTGCGGGTTGGAGACTGGCAAGACAACGTTGTGGCTATGTAATTTTGTCGTTGGATGTGTTTTTAAACCGCCAAAAGGCCTCCAACTAAGCTTCACGACTGTTATCCTATGATAACAACCGGGACCGACTGCTTATCATGACCTCCGAATCACGGAGCCGCTCATGGTAACATGCCACCAGCGGTCACCAATCCAGGTACAAAAATATAAAAAAAGATCTAGCACCTCTAAACAACTAACTATTAGTATTTAAAATATAAATACTAATTGCTAATTATCTAAATTCCTTAATGTCAGCTGATAAGGTATTTCATAAATTATTTAATAGTTTGGCTTCATATTTCGTATACCTGTATATAGTGCCCACTGTATTTTAATAAAAACACTAATTACTCAGTCAATCATTGTTAAAATTTTTGGACTCATGAAATAATGACTTCATCGGTACAATGAGAATGCGTTGATTAGGCAAAAGTTGCAAATGATTTGATGTTTGTATCAAATGTATATAAAATTACAAGATAAATTATGGCACAGTTCTAAATTAACATTATATGTCGAGTTTTTGTCGTTCATTTCGTTTCGTTCGATTTCCACTTTCGTAGCTATATTTTGTAAGTTTCGTAGCGAGATCTGCGTAGCTTACGTATTGAGGTCTGCGTAGCTTTCTGTAGGAAACCGTAGTAAAACTACGCCGTAATTACCGTAGGCGTTTTTTCTTTTTTTTTATGTATGGGCTAAATGTATGGCAACAGATTCTCAATTCTCAGAACTTCAGGAATGGAAAATTTAGATTATTACTTTTCATCATCATTTTGACGTATTAAAGTAAATAATATTAATTTAAAAGTTAATTGAAATTCAATTAGCTATAAATTTAGTATTTGAAAAGATGATGATGAAAGATGAAAAGTAATAATATGCCTAGAATGAGACTTTTTCTATGAATTACGTCTATTTATTCATTGTGAAACCTTAACTCATCTTTATAATCGAAACTGGTAACTACCATTTACTTATAAAAAATAAAATTTTGCGTAACTTATACCTAGACAAATTATATTGAAAAGTTGATTAACAAATCATACAGAGACAAGTAAAAGTCAACACACTCTTTCAGTGTGAATGATTAAATGCACAAACTGTCAGTGCAACATGCACGACATCTCAAACAAAAAGCACAGAGAAACACAAAACAACAATAACATTCATTATTCTAACGCGCACTATCTCGGCAGTCGACACACGCGCGACAATACCCGCGGCAAGACAATGCACGTCCGTAGTCTGACACGCCCGCGCGATTGTTCGCGGCACTGAGATAAGGGATGCGACGCGACGTGTGGAAATGGACAACTTATTGTAGCAGCACGCGGATACAGACTTAACATCTTTTGAATGAGGAATAAAGTGTGACGTCAGAGTAGGGATGGACCCTTGTCGTTGATAATATGACAATGTAACTTTAGAGTAAATAGTTAATACCAGAGGACCGGAATTTGAATTTCGAATACTAGGCCAGTTTCACCATTTGCTGATACCTGTTCCTGGTCAACGTATTAGACTACGAGTCTATTCACTATTTGATATTCCGCAACTCCGTATACCTCCCCTTCACCAGTACTCAGTTGGACAGCTTACAAGTGACGGCATAGTGCTGAATGTTATTGTTTTATGCCCCTGTATCTTTCTAGAAAGGTCTCCTGGTAGGTTACATGATCCATCAATTACGACACGAGCCTATTTGTTAGAACCAAATGCTTACATAATCTGCAAATATTTGTTTCACAGTTAAGGTATTTTCTGAGTACAATATGCATTTACGAAAGAAGTATATAAATATTCTATTAGTCATTCTAGATTTCACAGAACAAGCTCTGCTTAGTTTGAGACGAGATTTCGTTGTGTCAGAGGTCTGAAATATTTGTTTATTTAATTATTTGCTTATACACTAACAATTTCTAGACATATTGTACTATTTTAATTTACCAAACAATCAATGGTTTTACGAGATGAGAACTGGCACATAAAGGGAAAATGTAGATAATTACATTAATTTTCGATTTAGATTTTCGGTACCTTAGATTTTTTTATATGCTTTGTTTCGACTTTGAAAAGGAAGCAGATTTTAATGACTAATTTTGCACTAGAGCAATGCTGTAATTCTATTTTATGGTATTTGCAAATAATTCACTGTAGTCTTATTGTAAAAGCACAAAGGCAAAGAAACTTAAAAAAAAATGGCAATCTAAATGAATGCCAATAGAAATGAAAACTTGCTGAGTGCTGCTATCTTGTGTGGTGACAAGGCTGGAAACTTCCAGTCTAGACTGTACCAAAGCTATTTAAATGAACGACAAATTTTAATATTGTTGACTTCTTAGTATATAGGTTTTATAGTAAGTGTAAATTTTCTATAAATGAATCCTAGATGGATTTACCCCCTGCTTACTAAATTTCATGAAAATCGTTGGAGCCGTTACCGAGTTTCAGATTGTGTAAGCAAGAATTGCTCGTTTAAATGTTTTAGATAGATGTGTATGGTAACTTTTATAACACATCACTTTAGTGATAACAGATTCGTCGTTTTCCTAATCCGTAATGATTAATTACTTGTACCAAGTCCAAATATTTGCTATTAAACAGTAAGAAACTTTTTGTCACACAAACTCTTTATCTTTATAAACCAAAAACCTAAAGAGTTTGTTTAGGAGGATCTATAACTAGGGATTTAATGGTATTTATATTGTTCACATAATAAAGAACAATCATGGTTAGCCGATAATACAGCACTATCTACAAAAGTAAGTAGTTACGGTAGTTACAAAACGTTGAAAAAACCTGTTATCGTTGTCATTGCATGGCATTATCCCATGAACTTTTGATCCTTTTGAGATTAAGATCGAAGCCTTAATCATGATCAGACAAGATATGTGATCAGTGGCGTAAGGATAATATTCGTACACACAGTCCGCATGGTAAAATTCAAGCTGCTTAAATCTTTGTCTTTACGTATAAGTGTCAGCTGCGCAGTGGTTTTTAAGTTTTAAATAAAGGACAAGGAAAGGTTTTTTCTAACAATTTTGTACATATCAAAAAAGGATGAGATACAAGGCACAAAATCGTACCTATTATACACCTAGAACGAGTACTGTTAATTTCTTTTTTCCGATCTTATTCGTCGGTCTTGATGTAGTCAATACACACGAAAAATAATACTAGTTTTGTAGTACTTTTAGTCTAAACTGAACAGTGAACGCATAGTGAATATAAAAGTTTCACATAGCACTGCAATACCGTACAAAAAATTAGAAAATTTTAAATATATTCACTGTAATGTTTATCCAATTGTGAGATAAGAATCGGAAATTTTGTGTAGCTAATACTTGTAAACTGGCCCATGAACCTAGACATCAATACCGTTAGTTATAACTATCGTTATACTATATTATTAAAATTGATTAGAACACTGAAGTGTACGTAGAATTTCGTCAGAATTCGCTGAAAATGTTTTACCTACACAGTGAGTTATAATTCCAGGATGTCCCTTTTAAAAAGTGATCTAGTTCTTATCCAGAAGAGTCCGGTATTAAATTTATAGGTTAGTGTAATTTGTAAGCAAATGATAAATTTATATTACGTTTTTCAGTATACACAATCATTTGTGCAGAGCGATACGTTAAAAAACTAAGCAATACCCTCTTTTTATATTTTTAAAGCATAGGATTCGTGACTTATAAAGAACTGAACGTAACTTGTATATTATCGTGGCATGTAAGGAGTCAAAATATAAAAATCATGATTTTCCTAGCCTTTAATTTTCCCAAGATTATTTTGGGGTCAGCTCCATTTCCAACCGGTTCTATTTTTCCGCGGAGTGTCTGGCCTCGGACAGCTGCACACCTGAGGGCGAACTGAATTCGAAGATTGAATTAGTTGTCAGTATATTTGAAGGAACTGACTTCCCAAATAACGATTGCCATAGATGTTCATGACAACCGGGACTGACTGGTTAACGTGCTCTCCGAGGCACGAGTCAAACCCCATATTATAATACAGAAACATATCTATGATTTTCTTGCCAAGAAGACAAAGATGTGAATTATTCTGGCTTATGATAATACCTTTATAAATGACTCCTTAACTATTGTACAACTGGTATTCTAATAAGTTTCGCTACTAAGCATTCGTAAGCATTCAACTATTATCAGGCAGTCTAGCTAGCGCCTTTCTTCTTTCTCTTGCCATCTGTTACGACCTATGCATAAGGATAAGGTCAAACGAGTCAAACACACTATGAGTCCAAATGCATAAGACCATCATATCGTTTCCACGAAACATTTCTAAAAGGTGTGGTAGTATATAGTTCCAATGTCAAAAAGTATATTACTTTAAACAATTACTCTGTATGGAGGTAGAATAGGCCTCGTGTTAGACTGCACTTTTCAGAAGAGGCTTGAACGAGAATTTGTAGTTACGAGTATAACATATTAATTATATTCTTCTAACCCATCATGAAATTCAACAAGTATCATTTACATACATTCAATGTTCAGAGAGTTCAGACTTACTTATCTGGGTACGTGCCCTGTAAGTTTGAAACGCGTACGTAACGTCTTTGAAACTTACAAGTCAACAAAGAATTAGTACATTTAACACTTATCACGCTGCAGAACCATTCAACGTCAATTTTTAATTACTATAAACCCACTCTTCATATAAAATCAAAACTTGTGTTACTAAGAACAAAGTCCATTTTCATTTCAACGTCATTTTTAAGTTTGTGGGCGTCGGAACACCAAGTCGATACACTATTTACCTGTTTGGATAATAACAATCGTAGGTAGCATATCATAACCATGACATTTGTATTTTTATCCTAACATTTACATACAATTATTATTGTGTAACGAAAATAGATTTTACCTATTAGTCGATTGTTTTACCTAGGCGACATTTAATCGACTGCTGTTGTTTAAAAAAGGAACACTTCCTAGTGGTGTACCTATTTTACATCTTGATCACATATTACTCGGGAAAAATTAACAGTAATAAGAAGTCTTGTAAATAATTACAAAATACTCAACAAACAGTAGTCGTTTAAATTCTTTTTTTTTTAATCTGTTTAAATTTATTTTCAAATAATCATAACAACATTGGATTTCTAAATATAGAATTCCTTGCTCTTGCGGCTGTTGAGTTAAAAAATTGAATCGGTACAAGCTGCCGGTACCGGGGCCGCGGGGCTACGCCCGGCGTATGTAGGCCATTGGTGACGTCATACGGTGATGACCCAGTTCCATTGCCATTGAGAGACGCGCGTCAATGGTGCCCCCCTCCCGCGCACCTCACTTGCACCCAGCAGTGCAGCACCCTCTAGCTGTTGAAGGGCGTGTCGAAAATATCTAACAAATTTCATTCTACTGTTTCCGTCATTCAGTTTTTTAATCACTAACAAAATTAAGCTCCTAGACTCCATACTATATCAACATGTACATATTTATATTAGTTGTCTAGTACCCCCATAGTTCAAGCTCTGCCTAACTTAGAACTAGATGACGTTGTGTAAATGTAGTATTTATGTTACTTGTTTTTAGATGTTCTTAGTAATCATCTATAAGTAATCTTTAAAAAATAGGGATTCAAGAAGGTTTTACTGTGCTGCAAGCTACACTGTAAAAAGGAATTCATTAAAGCAGGCTACTGAACAGGCAAATCTTCATTCATTCGCTGCACAAAATTCTACATTTAAAATACCTATTCAAAGGGAGCGAATGCGGATTTGTGCGGCACAGAAAGCCAGTGCGGGTGTGCCTACATGTAAAATACATGAATGAATGCATTCATTTATTCTCTATGGACAATGTGTCAAATACTTAGGATTTCTTACTTTTATTACTTTTTGTTAACTTGACTAAGTAAAAATTGTTTATAAAAGAGTTTATTAAAGAAAATAAGATATTTTTGTAAAGTCTAACTTAGTATACGCAATGTTTTTGTATCACTCATAAAATCGCTAACAGAAGAATATGCATATTTAACACTTCATAAATACATACTCCATTTTTCTTTGACCTGACTTTAAATGAAGGCGCGTTAGAACAATAGACAAAGTAATGCTAGAAGTGGCTAAAAATTTCTATATGTGAATGCACAATGACAAAAGACGTTACACAATGGATAAAAAAAACTTCATCGTTACCGTTGCCGCCATGTAGCACAGTACGATCTATTATTTAAACCTAAGGGAGGGTAACATTGTCTCCGTAAGTTTGCACTATTCTATTATTAGTGCACATCTGTTGGAAGCTTTTGTTGTGCCGTAATATTGTACTTTCTTGGAGTTTAGCATCCGGGTTCATTAGTGTAACATGAGATGTACTTGAATATCCATTCCTAATGTATGACAACTCTTTTCATAATAAAACCTAGCTATTATGTTGCTCTTGTAATATTTAATGATTAAGAATGTAACTAAACGGTTTAATAAGGAAAAAAATTGTCTTGAAGTCATGTAGCATTATTTAAATTCGGAGTTCACTATATCAAAATATTTTTATTTCATTACAAAATATATTTACTTTTCTCACATTTAAAAAGTTCTTAAAATTTTTCACGAATTGGTTATTTATAATAGTATTTACCGCTCATTATCAGACGTCCACAAATATCAAAAACATAAATCAATCTGGTAAAGATTTTTAAATTCTGAAATACGTCACAACAATAAAAAATAAAGATGTCAAGAAAATAAAATTGCAATTACTCTTTTAAGGTTTTGTGCTATTAAAATTTGGCAATGATACCTATGTAGGTCAAACACGGTACTCACAATAGCTCTATTTATATCAAGTAAAACTAAAATACACTAGTATTCCTGTACGCACGGACGGAAATAAACCGCCTATATGTGTAGTACACTAGAAGTTAACATTGCCGTGGCGCCCTACTTGATTTTAAGCATCGCGCGTCAAACGAAACGGAATTGAAGGAACTGGGATATTCGAAATTTAAAATTTTGTGGGCTAAGTAGCTATGGAGTTAATAGTCCATACTAATCTGACAATCTATAGGTTAATAGTTTAAGGATTTTACATAATAGGCATGTTTTCAATTTCGAAATTATTACAACATTTAACGTTTTGAATGAATTTCATTTTAACAATTAGATCATGTTTTATCTATCTTCAGGTGTATACAAACAGAGAACAGCAATATTCACGTAATAAAAGATCTCTTTAATTATATATATTTACTACCTTTAACATTTCTTTACAAAATTTCCTTTGTCAATTAAACAATATTTTTAACAAGGAGTACGTCTACCATCTGTAGTTTTTTTTTTAATTTTGACATTTAAGGTTTTCCAAAAAAAGCCCTGAAGTCCTCAGATATGAAGAAGCCGGATTGACATTCATGTATTTACGGAAAACGATCTTATACTTGAAAATGGGGCCAAGTACCCGTTACATTTAAACAGCGTATATGTATCTGATCCGAACCTCACAATAGTTGCAAATGTTGTTAAAAATTAACAGATTTCCCATTTGCCGGACGACCATCTTGGACAAATCATAATCCGCGAGCTACGTCTGTTACGTCCTTCCGTTCTATTACATTAAATCATTACCACAGATTAGAGGGCAGCGAAAGAAAAGATATTTCGGATCAATAAACTAACTGACGTGACCGTGTAGTAGATGTAGTATCTATCTACTGAGCACGCAATGTCTGTGCCTGTAAAGAATTGATATGAATGTCAACTGGTTGACTTTTAAGCTCCCATGTTTTTCCCACAAAAATCAAATGTAAATTTCAAAAACGTTAAATATAAAATAAATCATCGTGGAATCAACTCAAATGTTTTATTAATTTTATGACTCTTGAAATTAAAAATATTACAAACTGCTTTTAAAAATAATTAACGACAAGAAATGGATTACTCAATTGTTCTTCATAAATCCAAGGCTACTGATTAAAAGTCCATACAACTTCTGAATTATCAATTGCAGTAGTAGTATCAAGAAGCGTAGGCTCACTACCACTTCATAAACAACCTTATAGGACTGGATTAAATTGGAGGACATAGGTCTCATTACAAAAAAAGTTTCGGCTCCTTTGTTGGTAGACTGCCACTTGCCAAAGAGTAAACTAGACACTGCGGTAATAACAATAGTACCAATTGCGTCCCGTACGTTCTCATCAGTGGTATATTGCTGGAAACTGAAATCTGATGTGAGCTATAAGGAGATTAACATTACAAGTTACGGTCAACATCTTCGTGGCACCACCAGTTTCACAAGTTTCAGCATAGTGGGTACTTGTCTTAACAATATCATTACTCAAATTACACGTTTATTTTCTACTACGGGAAAGTTAAAGGAGGGCTATTAATATTTTGACTAAAATTTTAAAATAATAATAGCTGAAGGTTAGTTACTACATTGTGTAAATCAAACAGCGTAGTTCCAGAACAGTTTTCTTGACCATTTCGTTATTATACGGCTCTTTTAAATAAGTGATGTGAAACATGTGTGTGATTATGTTTTAGTTAAGTTATTTTAGACCAATCGCCTAAAATATTATGTGTGAGTTCGTTGTTATCAACCCTGACGCAACTTTTGCCGGATATAGCCAGTATTCTGTACTATTTTAATTTAAAAACATATAACATATAACTATGACCAAGGCTTTGAATGAGTCTAAATTTTTAACAAATCAATGTAATAGTATAAAAAATATATTAACTTTCATTTCCTGGCACTCATTTAATTATGTTTAGCATTTAATCCTTATTTTTGCTTTAAAGTTTTTCATTAGAGGGTTATTCATTATAGCCAGCTTAATATTTACGTGTTTTATTAGAATTTAATTGAATATATCTCAGATAAATTGTGCTGGAGTTGTTTTAAACAGATCCAGTTTAATAATATCCTAGGGGCAGGTCCCGGGAGATATCTGACGTCATCGCGTGACCTAATAAATTATCTGGAACGCTCTCAGGAACTAAAATAGAGGAAATTGTATCAATAATATTTAATTATGCATATATTTTGATGGTGTGATTTTAAATTTAAAAGCATATGAGCTCACGAGACTTTGAGGCATCGATTAAAGCATTTTGTACACACTACTACACAAGTAACGATAAATGAGTATAATAACTCGTAGCGGTGTAATTACATTGAATGCGTTCTGAGGTAGCTTGATTTTTGGAAAATATGCGTTCTTTATTTTTTTTCCTCTTTATGCGTTTACAAATCTTATTTTTATATATCCACCAAGTTTTTCTGAAGAAGAGAAAACAGTGTGAAACAATATTGAATCGCAGTAACTTAGATATAGATCGCATTAGTAGGTATATATAGAATAGTTTTAAAGGTAGACACGTAACAAGTTAAAAGTAGCAATTTTAAACAGTGTATATTTAGGTAAAATGTCGGTGTGCGTTGATGGGGCGGTTCTCATCTCTTGTTCGTCGGCGTAACCGGGTCGCTTCGGGAACTGTGTCACTGATGACGTCACGGGGCGAGCAGCCACAGCTACCAAAGCTCCGCTCTTCCACGGACCCGTCCTAGCCGTGCCGCTATCCCACTACTCGACCCAAATCACATAAATTATTATGAGTGATTAGTTATGTACCTACACACGAACACTAAGTAGGTCAACGAACTGCCATAAACGTGTGTTATTGATTTCGTTTTTTTTCTCAACTAAACAGAAGTTGTTGCCAACATTTTTAATTGTAGAATATAATAGAATTCAATGTCTAAGGCGGACTTGTTTTTGTTCAATTTCAAACGTTTAACTAAAAGTGTAAAACGTCTAACCGAAAAAAATATTTATTTATGTTATTCAAACACAAGTTTATGCAAAAACAAAAAACTTCTAAAAAAGCATAGTTTCGTTTCCTTCATTTGCATATGTGTCAAACGACACGCGTTTAGTAAAATGAATTAAATTCTTAGTTGTTATTCTATCTCATTGCTGTGGAAGATAAATATGAACGATGAAGCAGAATAGGTAAAAGCGATAAATTCATGAAAGCAAAACACGAACTGCGATGGCCCATATGTGGTCACTGATATTGCCAGCTGTAAATAAAATACTTTTAATTGACAAAATTACTCATCTAAAATGGTGGTTTGATACTAAACAAAATCGACTAATTAGTATTGTGAATATTGCGTGAACTCTTAAATTCTCCTGAATGTGTATAACTTAAATATGTATTTTTTTAAATATCTTTTAAAAGAAAATCGTGCTGCAGTACTATTCCGGAGTGTTGTATAAAAACTTACGAAAGCGTTATTTTACGCTTCGCGTAAGTGTGTAGACGTCACTATCGGTTAACTGACGGTTATTTTTAACTTCGTTTACTGTCGTAACGTTGTCTATTCGGGATAAAATGGAGAATGTTTGTCGATTGCAAGAGATATGTAACAGCATGAACCGATTAGGGATCTTAATAGAACTTTCTTCTAGCGTCTTGTTCCAAATGCGTATATATTTATTATAGCATTTTTAGCTGTTATATTTTGAGGATAAACAACCCCGTTGATTCTAGACTAACCAGAACTAATAAACACTTTTTTTTTAAATTATATAGTAATTCCATATTTCAAATAGAACGTACCACATATTTATATTAGGAAGCCATTACAAAATTCGTTTCTCATTTCAAACAGTGGAGAAACACTCGTTTTGCAACATTTATGGTAGGAAGGTAATCTATTGGTTCTTCGAAAGATTTACCGTCGCCAGCGAACTATTGTATGACGTCAATATACAGTACAGTTGTATTTATCTCAAGGTTCAAAACAGTCCTAGGCCCTACTCCCGTTAAATTACGACACAGCCGGTTGTCGGTACAAAATAATTTATTTTTAAATGCTTTTTATTAAAGAAGCTCTGAAACATTATTGCTACATTGTTTCAAATTGGTCATCAATAAATTACCAAAGATTGTATGTACTTATTTGTGGAGTAGGCCAGTGAGTATCGCGATCTATCACGTCTTAAAGAACGGAGTATTTTTAAACGTAAACGGCAGTCAGGCGTAGGTAACCTTTATGTGGACCATAGAGAAAAAAAAATTCAAATATTACGAAGCTATTGGCTGGTTGAAAGTTTCCTAAATTGAAAAGTATTTCTAACAATCGTTACGTTAATTCTGTTGGTAAATCAAAATTGACAGCTCAATGCTTTTGGAGGGAAACTATAGAGCTTAATTGCGTTGACTCCCGCTTTACTTACATCAGCAATATATCACTTGTTGTGTATATAAGAACAGAATGACTGTTTACAAGCGTCACGGCGCAGGTGTCGTGTGCCGCTTGAAGAGCTGTTTGATCTGCGCCCACGCTTCTCATAAACTATCCCCTTTTTATGGGCAATTGTAATTGTCTATTGTTTTTCTATTCATTGAGAGCGAGGTAATGACTTACATACTAACTTTCTTGAGCCTATAAAATTTATGAATTCTTGTTGTGCTAATAACCTAAATTTTGAGCCATAGAAACATCTAAAACTAACAGGTTGAATGGTGTCTGTATTATCGAAGTTGCGGAAATGCATAATTCAAATTCGTAAAATGCATAATTAGAATTCGAGATAGAACGACTTCTACGCCTGCGTCATGCGTAGGTACTGTAATTTATGTTTCTCGTATCAAAAATCGCTAGATTTAGGAATTCCTATCTACAACCATAGACTACCTAATGCCATCGTACAAAATCTAAAATACAAAAGTTAGAACGTCGGTGTCTTATTTAAAACAATGCCGACTGCTAGTCATAGATTGTGTCTCGCTTTTTTAATCTTTATATATTTATCTAAGTCTTTATGCACAAATGTTGCTAAGGTGAACTTAATGTATAATAAAGAATTAAACACGGTAGATGCACAATAATTAAAAATATATTTTTAAATAATATTTAAATAAGTTTATTGTAATACATTATTAGAATACTATGCACACCAGCTAGAAGAAGAATTTTCCATAGTGGCTGACTGCGGCGATCCCGAAGGTAGGATTAGAACCAGTCCAGTGTTTCACGAGATACTGAGAAACGGGTTATGATAGCAAGGAGGAGGTTGTGCCTAACAGTAGTAAAGACATTGGAAAAATCAACCAGTACTACAGTTGTAACCTTAAGATCCTCCATTCATTCCACTTTAATATCGCCAGTTACTTTACTTACAACATGATGCGATTAGATAATTAAATAAAGTACTAAACTAACGGAAAAAAAACTGTAACAAGCTTTAAGAAACGCCATTACGTACACGATTCCCTAGATTTTTAAATCTTACTAGACTAACGTAAGTCCTACGAATATGTAAACTTTTACATATTTTTATTAATCAATACACAAAAAGAATACTAAAAGGTACCTACCTAATACCCGATTAAGCTTAACATTATTATTATACTTAACGTTATTGGATATTTCCAAGGTTCCCATTAGATTACTCTTCATAGATTAAATATATAATATTAATAACTTATAAGTTAACATACAAATTTTTCATCTAACAAATACAATGCAAAGGCAGCAAAATTATACAGCCAGAGCTCCCGATGGAGATAGAGCTAAGATACCCGCGGCTAAGTCATATCCAAACGGCGAGGTGGCGCGCTATTGGCCTGCGCGAGTGACGTCAATGCCGACCTCCCGCCGCGACTCCGCACGCCGCGCACCTACCCCGCCCCTCCATGAGCTTCCGAAAAATAATCACAATTTTCGGACGAAGCGATTTTTTTCTTTTCTTTAGCACGTACACAAATTTCATTGTTCCATATGTAGGTGAAGGTGTTAGCCCATTATATTTTGCGCTGATTTAAAATGTGGCTAGCACGTGGTACTATCCGGTATAGTACCTAACTGTACCTACGTATAAGATAGCTAGTTGCGCACGGTCACGTAAGCAGCAGCGGTTAGTTTATGTACAATCATCTATCTCAACTTCATTTTTAGTTTAAATAGTTTTAAACGATCATGTTAGTTCTGTTTTCTGTAGCGGAAAGTTGTCGGGCGGATTAACATAAGTTACGCCTTATTTATCGTTCAGGCTAGATTGCCTTTATTAATTTCTCGTTAGAACTCCTTCAATTTCTGTGCAGAAAAACGAGGTTAAGCGCGTATTTTTTTCTTTGCATAAAATGACGAAAAACCATTGCAACACCACTAAACCGAGCTGGCAACACTTTGCGCAATTCTGACCCCGGTCTATAAGTAGAATTAACAATTTGAACAAATATTTATGAAGAAATTTCTATCCTAATCTCTTCAATTTTTTATTGCAATTAGTAGTTGTATATATACAATAGCGATTACGCCGTCGAAATTCATTAACAATAAAAGATTAACAAAGTCTTTTTGGGATTTGACATGACTAAAAACAAAGGGATGTGATTGCATCCTTTGCGTTTTTTAAACTCGATAATGTGTGGCACCGATTTTATTAAAATTAATAAAAATAAATCATGGTATTGAGAAGATAGGCACATAGTCATTTAAGCCAACCAAATTTTCGCTTTTCAGTGTTTCCAGGTAAAGAAACAGTTTTTGTTCGATGTTTTTTTGGAGTCAGTTTTTTTATTTTTTATTTTATAGTAAATAATCAGTAAGTTGTAAGTTGAACTATTACACACACATATATATATATAT